>SNQN01000508.1:90124-142319 GCA_008642245.1 Bassia scoparia
TAGTTATTAGATGTTGGATTTGTTCAATAATATAGATTTCATTGCAATATTTTAAAAAACTTATTTGTCAAATAAACGACAATATTAATGATAAGTTAATAGTCGTGAATTAAATTAAATGAGAGTGATTTGATAGTTGTCTTAATGGGTTTTCTGGAGATGGATGTTGCCAAAAAGGTAGTCACAAGGAAATAATGGGTTGTCTAAGATTTTCTCTCACATAATTTGAAACAAGGGTTTGAATTTTTGATGGAATTGGATATAGAAACTAGAGGTGTTAGGTGGGTATGTTTGAGATTTTATGGGTTTAGAATCTGAAGGGTAAGACATTTCATCCTAAAAAGACCCAACTAAACACTAAAATAGTAAAATGGATGTCAGACCTCATACCATTCCAATTCATTAAAAAAAGAGTCAACCAAACAATCCCTCAAAGTGTTATTGCTGAGTTATTACTTACTAGGATAGTAACATTGAAAAGATATTGTCTCCGAAAAAAATGTCAAATAGATTTGTCATTGGCTAATAGATAATACGATTTTTCTAACGTGTGTCCAAAGGTACATGTTAGTGCAACAAATTTATTATAGAATAATTGTATCAAAATTCAAAGTTAAAAAAGGTAAGTTTTAAGGGGATAATACCTCTTTGCATTCAAGAAATAAAAAAGACCTGCCTTTTTTAGCTTCAAGGATATTGATAGAATCAAATATAATATGTAGCATTTGTTGCATTAACGTGTGCCCAAGGGCACACGTTAGAAAAACCGTGGATAATAAAGTTAGGTTTTCTTTGACTTGATATAATCTAATTGAAAATCAATTTGCTTTAATTTTTTCAGGGGTGTAATCTACAAAATTGATTACCTTTACTCCGCGTTTTTATGTTAATTTGTAACCACTTTTTTTTATAATATAATAAACAAATATAAACATTTCACTGTGATATCAAAAAACTTATTTGTCACAATTTTTACTAAAAGATCTTCGATACCATGATTTGAATTAATATAAACATCGAATATGAAGTGTTATAATCCAATTAGAGTTYRCACTAAGGCGAATCAAAGATGGACAAAAGACTTTGACAAAAGACTTAAGAAGACACTATTAAATGTCAAACATATTTAARAACAAGATGAATTCTCCTTTTATCCCARTATATCCCTTTTAGCATTTATTTCTTACTCTWWTCTGTCATATTCTACAATAATTTTAATAACATGCATCATTTTTGGTATCRGAGCCAATCAATTTCAGTAGCACTTCATATAAGTGACAATTAATATCAATGATAAGTTAATAGTTGTGAATTGAAAAAGAATGGTTCGATTGTTGTCTTAATGGGTCGCCATAGATGAATTATCGTCGAGAGGTAGTCATGAGAAATAATCACAACAAAAAAACGCGCCGAGAGCGACCGACATTAGCGACCGATTTTCGGTCGCTAACAGGGTACGAACCGATTTTCGTCGTAACGCGATCGCCACTATTTTCGTCGCTAAAAATTTTTTTTAGCGACGATTATCGGTCGCTAAAAGGTTAGCGACGATCTTGCGACCATTTTTGGCTGGGAAAAAAATTTTAAAAAAATTGGAAATTGGATTTTAGCGCCGAAATTCGTCCTAAAAAGTCGGTCGCTAAATTTAGCGACCGAAATTCGGTCGCTAATCCCAATTTCCAAATTTTTTTAGAGGGAAATTATTTCAGCGACCGGAAAATTAATCGGGTCGCTAAATCCCAATTTCCTCTCTATTTTTAGAGGAATATTGACTTTAGCGACCGAAATTAGCGGTCGCTAATTGCATTTCCCTCTTATTTTTTTTTATTTATTCGATGTTTCTTCTACCTAATTTTTTCCGTAAATGTAATATAAAACAAATAAAATTAATTACTGACAAAAACAAGAATAAATATACTAAAAAAAAATTTATATTAGATATAAAACAAGTAGTAGTACACGGATGATTAAACGAGTATATTTTCTAAAATTCTATATTCTAAAAATGTCACTAAATACAACAACGATACAATAAATCAAATTAACTAATAACTCTACATGTTTACGAAGCTCCAGAACCAGTCTATGCGATCGGCGGGAAGTGATCTGAAGAGGAGGCGATAGTCCGAACTGCCTATGAAACGTCCATCTCGACAAAACAATTACTGAGTATTTTTCTCGCTATATATATAGAAATAGTTAAAACAATTCCCCAAATAAAAAGAAAATGACATTTGATGCACAAACAAGTTCTTATAGGGCGAAAATTGTTCAAATAATCATTCCATTTTAACAAGTCGTCGCGAAACTAACAAGTCGCGATTCTACCATTTAGAATAAATACCCTTATAGGAGAGACTCGTTCAAATTAACCATATAATGGTGTATTCTTCCCAGTAACCTATGTTATGATATGCAGTTGCAACTTTTTCGCCTCCCTCTGTTAAGCTCTGGGTCCCTGAGGAAGTCAAACCAAAGAAACATAATGACAGCGTCAGAGATAGTTTCACACAAATGCCATGCATAAAATATAGGCTGCAAGATTCAAAACCTGTTAATTTGGTCGAGAAGGAGTCTTGGTCAAGGAATCTTAACACTCTGTAATCACTGAAAAGAACATCAGAAACACAAAACACCATTTGAGCATCCATATACGAGCTTATTCAGAAGCTCTCTATAATGCCTGTTCACTTCAAATATCAATCCTTAATTTCCAAGTTTTGCGCGTAGTGAAAAAGGGTAGAAACTAGCTCAAACAAGCAATATAATAATGAGTCATATATCACAAACACGTGCCATATACAAATGGATGAGAAAAATTAACTGTGACTTGAAAGTTGCAATTTATCAGCAAGCTGTTTCAATTGTTAGACAGGCGTATCAGAAAATTTGATTCTATAAGTGTTTTGTGATCTGCTTAAATCTAGTATGCTGAAGTCCCTTAGGCTCCAATTGGTATGGATTAAAGAAACTTTTTTGGATATGATTATAGATTTTCCCATTTTTCCTATATCTATGTTTAATTTGCAAAAGTGTTACAAGTCTCAGACTAAAATAGCACCAGTTCCTTCCTCGGGAGGAAACCATGTTTTTACTTTAATCCCTCATCTATACTCTTTACTCTCCCTCATCCACCCTCTCCCCTTATTCCTCTTTTTAAAAATAAAAATACTTTATATGGTACTCAAGACGACGAACACTCGCTAAACCATATCGTACCTCAAATTTCCTCATTTCCAGCTCTCATGCTCCTTACATCCTATCTCCCATTCCAATTTAAGGTTACAACAAAGCTTAAACCCTTTGTATTCTACAATTTTCTTGAACCTCTCACTTACGGTTTCTCATAAAATGACTTAAGAAGGTGCAACTGGGATTGATTTTTGGAAGACCAAAAACCTCAAGAGCACACAGCCACACACACATTTAAAAATGAGGCATATGCACTAACAAAAGCACATAATGAACATCAATGATACATTTTACGTTTGATGGAGATTCCAAAAATGAAAAATCAAGTGATCATAACTCATATGTTTCAAGACTCAAGATGTCAGATAACTATATGGTAGGTGAGGGCGTTGAGGTGAGATCAAACTTGGAGAGTCCAAGTGCTGTCCAGAAAATGACACTTAATGGTATGAGATTAGATCAAAGTTTCCCCAAAACTACATTGAGCATCAACAAAATTTAGGATCATATAATTTTAACTACCAAAACAAAACGATTTGATAACAAGTTCAGAAAATCTACTCCTAATAAATTAAGAGATTTAAGATGCACCCTGCATTTTCAGATTTGGCAAGAAGCCATGTAAGAAGTATCTGCTTGCCACACAATTATTATGAAAATTTGTGATATATATTAGGTTCTGAATGAAGAGTCAAAGATCCATATTCCATATTACGAGGAATATTCCGGGATGTCAGGTCTCAAAATGACGTATTTAGTGTAATGGAAACTCAACTAACACAGATTATGATGCTTGTGAGTTTTTTTCTTTGTGATGAATAAGGGCATAATCTACAATCAAGCAAATAAATATATAAACATGAAACTATGAGGAGATCCCTCGATACTTGCCTATCCATTAAGCAACGGCAATGTACGATCATTTAGCAGCCTCTCTTAAAGTCTTTCATAGCTCTGTCGAAGGCCAAGGGTAAACAACATGCTTCTTGTTTTCGCATAGAAAGGATCCTCCTCTTGTGGCTTAGAGAACTTTTCTCCAGCTGCATAATACAATACAATTACTCAGTCATCCTTATTTTCTGTAAGAAGAAGGATATAATTATTCTAAGCCTCCTGAGCACAGTAGCATTTAGAACACGGTTGAACTGATCATTGAAATTATAAACCTTGATATTTGAAACATAGGAATCAAGATCGCAATAACCAGGTGTTCTATGAATCACATGCACTAGTAAATCACTCTGAAGTCTGAACAATTTCCCAGCTCATACAACATCAAAGACTAGCTTAATCATGAGATCTAATGATCGGAGGCGAATCAGAGCCCCATCAGCCGCTGTTTTCAATGTCATATACCGAACCTAAGATATGACGCTATATGATACAACATTCAAAATTACAGCCTTCACACATAGGTAAGAAGAATACATAAATACATACAAAACCTTGTGATTCTCCCTTGAGCGAGGGCAAAGAAAGCTCCGGATGAGATATATGGGATTAGTTTGACCACCCATTACCACTATACCAAAGAAAACATCGCTCCAGAACCAAATGCCGCAGTCATACTGCAACACAACAAACTCTTGTTAATAATCTTATGACACAATTAAGTGGGGAAAACGCGGTACAAAAAGAGACACGAGACTCCTAAACTCAACATCAGGACTTTTAAGAAGACAATCCCTGAAATTAATAGATGTAGCCTAGCAGATAACTATACACTTTTTTTTAAATCAGTATTACACAGCACTATATAAACTATAAGCAATGATGCCACTTGCCAAAAAAAACAACACTAACTGTAACCAATATATAAGGATTGAGAAAAGGTCACATTGCAAAATGAACAAATTATTTAACAGAGCATGAAACAGGCAGGCCCTGAGTATAAATACCAACCTACAGATAAAAATTTAAGCCTGTAAACCAAGCTTACCTGCTCCATACATCCTCCTTCGCTCTTGTATTCTTTTCAAAACACGGTAAGCCAACATTGACACCTGCATATATCTAGCATCACTCTAAGCAACACCAACAATATTACTTCCAGAAATCTTCTGCGATTAGATTCAAATAAGCTGCACAAACTAATACCTAGGTTACTGTAATAACTATCCCATAAACATTTGCATCATTCCAATCGGATCATTCAGTATAACAAACTATCTATTTTTTCTCAGAACCTCACCAAGTCACCAGAAATCATTTAAACCATCTAGCTTCATTTATACCATTTCTCATAAGAATGAAAGCGTAGGTCTAAACTTGCAAAGACACCCAATCACTCGTGCAACCACCAAGTTCCAATTACTCAGCCATTTCAAAGCCTACACAATGCCGCGAAAAGATGTTCCATACCAAACAGCACAATCAAATAGAGTGATACCTGTAACACTAATATTCGTACAGTACTAGTATACGAAAAGACATAAAATGATCGAGATACATTATAAATCTTCATTCGACAAAAATCAAGCAAATAAGGCAGATTCTAATAGGTGTTTGCATTACTGCATCAATAGCGCATGTCAAGAGAAACATAACATGTCTCAGCAAAAAAGAATTATGAGCTTGTGGACAATGAGTATCATACAAACAAAGCACAAGTGTCAGAAACATATAATTAGTAAAAGGAACAGATTTGATTCATTGCTAAAAAAAACAGTATATTCATAGAAATTATGCTCATTGAAGCTTAAATTTACACTAATATAAATAATCACCGCTTCCCGAGCCTTAATGCATCATGAGTCTCTTCTGTGGCAAATCTATGATAGAATAGCAGACACAACAGTAGCAGCAACAATATCCAACACAATACAGCACCAACAACAACACTAGCAGCACACAACAACACATATCAACGCAACGTAGCAGCAACAACACTACAATAGCGAGCACCAAACAGTAGCAACGCAACAGTAGCCAGCAACAACACAATAACTAATAGCAACCAAACCAACATACATACATCATACATTACAACATACATATATAGTCATTTCGAATGCAATGCCAACATAGTCATAGAGCACGTTGTAAATCTGCATTATTCTACAATCTTCAGCAAAATTAAGGTTTTCAATTTAGACAAAATTTCGACAATAACAGCATCCCAAAGCTCACGATGTAAGGCTGAATCCCCAAAAAAATCACAATAAACATAAACCCTAACACCAAAAATTTGAAAAAATTTAAAATAAATTAAAACTAAAATCACCAAGAACCCTACCCTAGTGCTGCGGCGCCGGAGTGAGGCCGCGAAGTGAGCCGGAGGTGAGTGCTCAGTCGGAAAGAAGGAGAGAAAGAAACGCAAGAGAAAGAGGGAGAAAGGAGAACGAAAGAAGGAGAGAGAAAAGAGAAAGCGAGAACGCAAGAGGAAAGAGTGAGCCGGAGTGGAGCCTAGTGAGGCCGGAAGCGACGTTGACGGGTACGGGTGGCACGTTGCAACCACACGCAAACCACCACGAAAACAACAAGCAGCGCATATAGAGAGAGTGATGAGGGTGAGAGTTTGGGGTTGAGCGACGAGAGAATGAAGAGTGAGATGGCCGGATGCCGGAGGCCGAGCGCGCACAGAAGAGAGAAGAGAGAGAAGGAGTGAGTACGTGGTTGGGTTTGAGGGTTTGGAATCGTGGAGTGAGAAGAGTAGAGAGTTGAGGGTCGAAATTAAAATAATGTCTGATATTATATGAGCGACTCGATTTTTTTTTTTTAAAAAACATTTAGCGCCGAATTTCGGTCGCTAATAAGCGACCGATTTTGGAATCGTCGCTTATAGCGACCGACATTTCGGTCGCTAAATTTTCCCTTCGAAATGGCCAATAGATTCCCTCCAAACACTTTTCTTTAGCGACCGATTTATCGGTCGCTAATATTCATTAGCGACCGATGTGCTCGGGCTAATACTAGCGACCGACAAATCGCGTCGCTAAATAGATATTAGCGACCAATCTTTGAAATCGGTCGCTAATATTTCGGTCGCGCCGAAGCCCAATTTCTAGTTGTGAAGTGGTTGTCTAAGATTGTCTTCACTTCATTTGAACCTAGGTTTGACATCTTATTGAATGGTTTAGAAAGTTGGAGTGTTGATGAGTATGAGATCTATGGGTTTGGATGAGTTTAGAATCCAAAAAGTATGACATTCCATCCTAAAAAGAACCAACCAAACACTGGAATGGATGTCATACCATTCCAATCCATTAAAAGAGCCAACCAAACAACCCCTCAAAGTGTGATTATTGAGTATTACTATTAGGCTAGTAAAATTGAAAGATAATTAATATTTCGAAATAATGTCTAATAAATTGTCATTGGTTAATACGATAGATTATAAGGCTAGGTTTTCTTAACTTGATATAGTCTAATTGAAACATCAATTTCTTTTATTTTTAGGGGTTTTATCTCACCAAAATTATTATATATTAGCCACATTCTTCACATTAATACGTAACCTAGTTTATTTGATATATACATTTCATTGTGATATTTTCAAAACCTTATTTGTCACAATTTTCCTAAAAGATCTTTGATGCCGCAGTGAATTAATCTAACAAGATCAAACTAAACATGATTTGGCTAAATCAATTGTTTTTTCGTATTAAGAGAATCAATGATGGATAAAAAACTTAAGAACGGAGACACCATTAAATGTCAATTATATTTGAAAACAAGATGAATATCTTTTTCCCCAAGAATTCCTTTTAATGTTATTTCTTACTCTTTTCTGCATTTTGTACAACAATTTAATGGGTGTATCATTTTTGTTATCAGAGCAAGTCAATTCTTAGTAGCACGTCTTATAAGCGACAATATTGAAGATAAAACTAGAGCTGTAAATAAAAAAGTTTTATTATGTCTTAATGGGTCGCCGATGTGAGTGTTGTAGAGAACTAGAGATGGAATAGTCACCAAGGATATAATGCGTTGTCTAAGATGTTTTCTCTCCCTTCATTTGAAACTGGGGTTGATCTTTTGATGGAATGGGTTTAGAAACTTGGGGTATGAGGTGGGTATGAGATTCCGTGGGTTTGCAATAGGTTTAGAATCCAAAGTGTATGACATTCCATCTTAAAGAGAACCAACCAAACACTAGAATAGATGTCATATAATTTCAATCGATTAAAAACAAGCCAACCAACTAGCCCCTCAAGTATGATTATTGAGCCATTAGTTATTAGGATAATAAGATTTTTCTTTTTTGACGAGTAGGATAGTAAGATTGAAAATATAGTATTTCTACAAAAATGTCATATAGATTTGTCATTGACAAATAAACAATAGGACTAGATTTTCTTTGTCTTGAGTCTTGACAAGGTCAGAATGAAAATCAATTTGTTTATACTTTTCGTAGGGTCTAATCTACAAAATTGATTATATTTAGTCCACATTTTTATATTAATACATAACCAATTTTTTTGATACATTTCATTGTGATGTTTCAAAAAAACTTATTTATCACAATTTTTTAATTTTGTTTTTCTATAACATGATGTGAATTAATCTAACAATATTAAGCATGATTTGATCTAATTTAATTAAATTTCGTATAAAGGCGAATAAAAAATGAATTAAAGGTCTAAGAAGACACTATTAAATATCAAACATATTTGAAAACAATATAAATTTCCCTTTTATCCCAATATACTCCGTACTTTGTACTCCGTATATCTTATTTCTAAATTTTAATCTCCATTAGAAAAAGCAAAATAAAAAAAAATTAAATTAAAAAAGTACAGTAACAAAAGCCTCAGCCCATTGCAATGGTTAGCTGTAATATCTACATAGCCCAGCCCACAGCCCAAAATCTAAAACCACGCTAAACTGCTTCTCTGCAACATGTGCCCCTAACAAACTTGACTCTAGTTCTCACTAATTTAACCATAGTTAAAATAATTCGCGGTCTTTTATAAACGCCCTTCTTACACCATTTTTGCGTTCCACTTCACTCTTCCAAATTCAAATTTCTTTTTTTTTTCTCTCTCTCCCCCATTTCATTCATCCTTTTCTATTTTCCCTTTCTCTCACAAATTCAAATTCTGTTGAAAATGGTGAATCTCTTTCTCTTCTATTCGATTATCTTCTACGCATTATTTTCTGCATTTGTGTTTAGTTTTCTGGAAATTTCACGCAAAATTGATCATCCTCTGCTTTCGTTTTGCTTTAGGTTGTGGCACAAAAGGTGAAGGAAGCAGAAATTACTGAGCAGGAATCGCTACTSCTGGTATTACATCTCTAACTTTCGATTTTCTGGATTTGAAATTTGGTGAAATAATATAGTTAYGATTTATATTCATGTGTTTGATCTTATGATTTTCATGTTTCTTAGTWTTTTAATACTAGATTTTGAGCTTCATATTCTAGTCGTTTCGTGAATTCCGTGACAAATGCGTAGTTTACTGAAATTTTAGCTCAGGCGGTTATTCAATGTCACTGATATTCGACTATTCTCTGCAATTTTAGTTGAGTTTTGGCATATCTTCACTTCTTCCAAGCTTTTGAGCTTCAAATCGACAAAATCAAGCTCACTGCTTAAATTTTGCGATAACTTTGTCGTTCGCTGGAATTTTTGCTAAATCTTATNTTTTAATACTAGATTTTGAGCTTCATATTCTAGTCGTTTCGTGAATTCCGTGACAAATGCGTAGTTTACTGAAATTTTAGCTCAGGCGGTTATTCAATGTCACTGATATTCGACTATTCTCTGCAATTTTAGTTGAGTTTTGGCATATCTTCACTTCTTCCAAGCTTTTGAGCTTCAAATCGACAAAATCAAGCTCACTGCTTAAATTTTGCGATAACTTTGTCGTTCGCTGGAATTTTTGCTAAATCTTATTTTCTGTTGATGTCGCTGATGTTCGACTTTGTTCAGAAATTTTAGTTTGACATTGCGATGGTTTTATTTTTTTGTTTGTTTAAGAGGCGAAACAATTTCAAAAAATTATTCTAGGTTATCGGATTTTATTCTAAGGTGAAGTAGTTTTTGGCTTCATTTGTCTTAGGCAGAAGTGATTTTGAGTAGTTTAAGCTTAAAATTAGATCGATCTATCGTAAGCAATAGCACTTGGATATTTGGAGATTCTATTCGTTAAATAAGTGGAAAATAAACTAATTTAACAGCATTATTGGACGATTTGATGAGTTTCTGATATATATTGGAGAATTTGTGAGCAGATTCTTTGTTTTGTTAATTTTAAGAACTTTTTAGTGTTTCATACCTCTTGAATTTTTCATTTCTGTTAGCTTTTGTGTTTGGCTTCAAGTCTTTCAAGCTAAACATCGAATGATTAACAAACGACTTTCCACTTCTCCGATATCGGAAAATAGGAAATCTCTAGAAAAGGAAGAATGTCTTTCATAGGAAAAGGCAAAAAGATAAAACTGATTTCAGTGGTTTGCAAATCTGGAGATGTAATAAGAAATCTACTAATGGAAACTCTTATTGCAGACAAGGAATTTGCTTCGGATTGCAATATTCAATATCAGTTACATACGAGGCCTATTTCCAGAGAAATATTTCAATGATAAGAATGTTCCTGCTTTAGGTACTTTTGCTGTTTGAGTTTACCTCATTGTCTGAATTGATAATGGAGATTAGYACTYTAAGCAGCATGCTTGTTTTGGATTATGTCTAATATAATCAGAGATGAAGATAAAGAAGCTGATGCCATTAGATGCTGAATCTCGCAGACTAATAGACTGGATGGAGAAAGGCGAGTATACTGTTTTATCATTCAACTTGTTTGACTATGATGTTGCTTGCATTGTATCTAAGTATACTTTTGTGTTGCATAACTGCATTTATACAGGCGTATATGATGCATTGCAGAATAAGTATCTAAAGACGCTTTTATTCAGCATATGCGAGGCCATAGATGGTCCAGTAATCGAGGAATATGCATGTAAGACTCTTCTGCCACACAAATATATTCATAGAGTCAATAAGAGTTAGTTTATCTCATTTCATGTAATCCTCTGACATGCGTGTTTTATCTTATCATTATGTTARCACTTAGTACTCATCAACAGTTGATTACAATGCCTATAGAATAATCTCCATTTGCCTATGTCTTGTAGTTTCTTTTAGCTATCCAAATGCTAACAGCCAAGAAGTCTGTATGAATTTCAACCGCACTGGAAACAAAAAGCAGGGCGGAACATTCAAGTGCAACTCTACTGATGAAGTCACTCCAAATCAAATGAAGTAACACTTCCTAAACACTTCTTTGCATCCAGACTAGTCAATATATGATAGAAMTAAAGAAGCATTTTCACCTACTATGATGTTGACATTGACTTGCTTTTATGCATTAAAAAACTAATCTAGCAAGTAAATCTTATAGGAGTTCAGCTNTGATACTTGCCTATCATTAAGCAACGGCAATGTACGATCATTTAGCAAGCCTCTCTTAAAGTTCTTTTCATAGCTCTGAAGGCCAAGGGTAAACAACATGCTTCTTGTTTTCGCATAGAAAGGATCCTCCTCTTGTGGCTTAGAGAACTTTTCTCCCAGCTGCATAGATACAATACAAATTAGCTCAGTCATCCTTATTTTTCTGTAAGAAGAAGGAATATTAATTTCTAAGCCTCTGAGGCACAGTAGCAGTTAGGAACAACGGTTGAACTGATCAGTTGAAAGTTAAAACCTTGAATATTTGAAACATAGGAATCAAGATGGCAATAACCAGGTGTTCTATGAATTCACATGCACTAGTAAATCACTCTGAAGTCTGAACAATTTCCCAGCTCATACAACATCAAGACTAGCTTAATCATGATCTAATGATCGGAGGCGGAATCAGAGCCCAATCAGCCCGTGTTTTCAAATGTCATAATCCGAAGCCTAAGATATGACGCTATATGATACAAACATTCAAAATTACAGCCTTCACACATAGGTATAGAAGAATACATAAAATACATTACAAACCTTGTAGATTCCTCCTTGAGCGAGGGCAAAGAAAGCTCCGGATGAGATCATATTGGGAATTAGGTTTGGACCACCCATACCACTAACCAAAGAAAACATGGCTCCAGAACCAAATGCTGCAGTCATACTGCAACACAACAAATCTTGTTAACTAATCTTATGACACAATTAAAGTGGGGAAAACGGGTACAAAAATAGAGACACGAGACTCCTAACTCAGACAGTCAGACTTTTAAAGAAGACATCCCTGAAATAATATGATAGCCTAGCAGATAACTATACACTTCTTTTTAAATCAGTTTACACAGCACATATATAAACTATAAAGGCAATGATGCCACTGCCAAAAAAACAACACTTGAACAATATATAAGGATTGAGGAAAAGGTCACATTGCAAGAATTGAACAAATATTTTTAAGCAGAGATGAACAGCAGGCCCCTGAGTATAATACAACTCTACAGATAAAAATTTAGCCTGTAAACCAAGCTTACCTGGTCCATACATCCTCCTTTCCTTTTATTCTTTTCAAAACACAGGATAAGCCAACATTGACACCTGTCATATATCTAGCATCACTGCTAAGCAAACCCAACAATATTACTTCCATATAATTCTGCGATTAGGATCAAATGAAGCTCACAAACTAATACCTGATTACTTGTATAACTATCCCATAACATTTGCATCATTCCAATCGGATCATTCATATAACAAACTAATCTATTTTTCTCAGAAACCTCACCCAAGTCACCAGAAATCATTTAACCATCATAGCTTCATTTTATACCTTTCTCAGTAAGAATGAAGCGTGAGGTCTAAACTTGCTAAAAATCCCAGATCAATTCGTTGCAAACAAGTCCATACTCCCTTCAAAGCTAACTACAATGGCCGGAAAAGTTGCCATGACAAACAGGGCAAATCAAATAGTGATACCTGTACTACTAATATCTTCAGTACCTCCAGTATACGGAAAAGACATAAATGATCATTATGATATAATAACTCTTCGACAAAAAATCAAGCAAATAAGGCAGATTCGCTGTTAATAGGTGTTTGCATTACCTGCATCAATAGCCATGATCAAAGAGGAAAATCATACATGTCTCAGCAAAAAGAAATATGAGTGTACAATTAGTATCATAAACAAGCACAAGTGTCAGAACAATATAATTAGTAAAAGGAACAGATTTGATTCTATTGCTAAAAACAGTATATTCATAGAAGTTTATTGCTTCATTAAGCTTAAATTTACAGCTACATATAAATTAATCCAACTCTTCCGAGCCTAAATGGCATCATGAGGTCTCTTCTGTGCAAATCGCTATGGCTAGAATAGCAGCAACAACACGTAGCCTAGAACATCCAACAACAATAGCAGCACCCAACAAACAAACACTACAGCACACAACACACAAAGTATCAACGCAACAGTAGCCATAGCAACAACACTACATTAGCAGAAGAAAGCCCACCAACAGTAGCAACGCAACAGTTAGCCAGCAACCAAACAATACACAATAGCAACGCAACCCGTAACATAACATACATAACCATACATTTACATTTTTTACATAACACTACATATAGTCTTCGAATGCAATTGCCACACTAGTCATTTAGAGCACGTTTGTAAAATTGCATTATTCTACATATTTCCACAAAATTACCAGGGTTCAAATTTAGGAGCAAAATTTCGACAACTAACACTCCCCAAGCTCACATTAACTGAATCACTCAAAAAAATCACACTAAACATAACCCTAACACCCAAAATTGAAAATAATTTAAAATTAAAATTAAAACTAAAATCAGCAAGAAACCACTTACTAGGTGCTGGCGGCGCTCGTGATTTGAGGCCGGAGTGAGGCCGGAGTAGAGGCCCCAGAGTGTACTGGTCGAAAGAAGGAGAGAAATCGAAACGCAAGAGACAGCAAAGAGAAAGAGGTGCGAGAAAGGGCAGAGAACGAATAAGAAGGACAGAGAGAAAGAGAATAGAGAACTCAGAGAAACGCAAAGAGAAAGGAGTGAGGCCGGAGGGAGGCCGTAGTGACGGCCGGAAGCGACGTTGACAGTGGTGCGCCAAGTGGAGCAGACATGCAAACCACCACGCAACCCACACGATATTAGCATAACATAGCAGCGCAATTAGAGAAGTGAGAGGCTGGAGTTTTGGGGGTCGACAGCGCACCACGAGCAGGATCGTGAGAGAAGTGAGACGTGCCGGACTGCTTAAGGCCCGAGGCAGCGACCGCACGAGAGGAGAGAGATAGAGAGAGAGAGTTGTGAGACGGTGAGCTTTTGGTTTGGGTGGAAATCGTTGGCACGAGTGAGATAGAAGTTTGAGGCGGTTAGCAGGGATCCGAAATTAATAAAATTGTCTGATATCTACCTACCCACATGAGCGACTCATTTTTTACTTTTTTTCTTAAAAACATATAGCGACCGAAATTCTTCGGTCGGCTAATAGCGACCATTTTGGAAATCGGATGCTATTAAGCGACCGACATTTCGGTCGCTAAATTTTTCCCTTCGAATTGGCCAAAAATAATTCCCTCCAACACTTTTCCTCTTTAGCGACCGATTTATGGTCGCTAATATTCATATTACTTGAGAGCTAGCAGACCGATACCAATGTGATCGGTCGCTAATACTTACGACGACAAACTCGGGTCGACTCTAAATAGACATTAGCGACACGATTATTGACATCGGTCGCTAATAACTTCGGTGTCGCCACCGACAAGCGCAATTCTAGTCTCTGGCTGATATGGACGTTGTCTAAGACATCTCTCTTCATCCTCATTGAACTCTAGGTTTGAATCTATTAGATGGGTATCAGAGAAGTATGGAGTGTTGCGGTCTGAGCTATGAGCCCATCATTGTGTGAATGGAAAGTTGGTTTAACAGAATCCACCAAAGGATACTGACAATCTCCTGTCCCCACATAAAAAGAACAAGCCACAACACGCGAAATCTGATCGTCATTTACCATTTACGTAAACAATACCATTATAAAGGAAGTCCACACAACACCAACTCAAAGTGTATTCATTTGAGTTTCATTACTCTAATAATAGGCTAGCTAAACATTGGAAAGATACCCGATGTACTTAAATTTCGGAAAAATAGTATATAATTGACCAATTGCCGATTAACCACTGCACCTAGACCACACATGTATTAAGCTAGGTTTTCTTACTTGATTTATACGTGTCTAATGCTGAAGCATCACAATTTTGCTATTTTTTAGGGTCTTAATCTACAAATTGATTAATATACTAGTTCCACCATTCTTCACACATTAATACGTAACTAGTTTATCTTGATATCATACATTTCATTGTCGATATTTCGAAAAACCTCTAATTTTCACAATTTGCCTAAAAGATCTTTTGATTGCCGCAGTGTGACAATAATCTTAACAAGATCAAACCTAAACATTGATTTCGGCTAAACTCAATTAGTTTTTTCGTACTAAGGAGGAAATCAATGATGCGATAAAAAACTTAAGAACGGAACACCATTAAATGTTCAATTATATTTCGAACAACAAGATGAATATCCTCCTTTTTCCCCAAGATTATTCCTTTTAATGTTTATCTACTTACTCTTTTTGCATTTTGCATACAACAATTTAAATGGGTACATCTGTATCATTTTTGGGTATCAGAGCCAATCAATTATGATATAGCTACGTCTTATAAGCCGACAAATATTGAAGATAAAACTAAGAGCTCTAATTAAAAAGTTTTGATTATTGTCTTAATGGGTCGCCGCCATGATGAGTCGGTTGTTAGAGACTAGAGATGTGTAATAGTCCACCACAGCAATAACTGAACGTTGTCAAGATGTTTCTCTCACTCATTATTGAAAACTGGGGGTCTTGAAATCTATGATGTGACCATGGGTGTAGAATTGGGTATGAGGTGGGATGAGATTCCATGGTGTTGAATAGTTTTTAGAACCAAATGTATTGACAATTCCAGCTGAAAGACCGAAACACAACACACTAGAATAGATGTTCATATAATTGTTCAATCGACTTAAATAACACAACCAAACAGCCCGCTCAAGTATGGATTTTGACCTATTAGCTTCATTAGCATATCAGTCTAAGATTATTCTTTTTTTGACGAGTAGGATAGGTAGATTGACAAATACTAGTATCCTCTCTACAAACAATGTCTTCATCACATTGTCATGACAAATAACAAATAGGACTAGATTTTCTTGTCTCTGACAAGTTAGAATGAAACATCAATATCTGTTATACTTTTTACGAGCTCTAATCTAACACAATTGCACCTACATTTGAGCTCACATTTTATTATGACATACTAAGAACAATTTTTTGATTACATTTCATTGTGATTTTACCAAAACAACTTATTATCACAATTTTTACATTCTTTTTTCACATATCACACTGATGTCGAAATCTATCTAACAATATTAAGCATGATTTGCATCTAATTTAATATTTCGTATAAAGAGAAGAAATAAATGAATACAAGGTCTAAGAGCACCATATTAATATCAAAATATTTTTGAAAACCAATATAAATCTCCTTATCCAAATAACTCCGTACTCTGTACTCCGTCACTATCTCTATTCTACAATCTACACTCTCCCCATTAGAACAAACGCAAAATAAAAAAAAATATAGACAGTCGTAACAAAGCACATTGCATGGTTAGCGAATATCACAAGCCTCACACCACCACGCTTCCCACATTTAGATTCATCTATTCCAGCAAGACACACGACTAATAACGCCTTCTCTGAACAGTGCCCCTAAAAACTTCGACTCCTAGTTCTACTAATTTACCATAGTACACACCAATAATTCGCCCGCTCTTTCATAAACGCCCTTTACACCAATTTTGCGTTCCACTTCACTCTTCCAAATTCAAACATTTCTTTTTTCTTTTTCTCCTTCTCTCCGCCTACTTCACTCTATCCTTTCTCACTTTCCCCTTTCTCTCACAAAATTCAATTCTGTTGAAATGGTGAATCTCTTTCTCTCTCTATTCGATCTATCTTCTACGCACTTATTTTACTGCATTCTGTAGTTTAGTTTCTGGAAATTTCCACGCAAAATTATCATCCTGCTTCTCGTCTTGCTTCTAGGTTGTGGCACACAAAGGTGAAGGAAGCAGAATTACTGAGCAGGAATCGTACTGCTGGTATACATCTCTAAAACTTTCGATTTCTGGATTTGAAATTTGGTGAAAATAATAAGTTACGGATTTATATTCATGTGATTTATCTTGATTTCATGTTTCTCTTAGTTTTTTTAATACAGATTTTGAGCTTCATTCTAGTCGTTTCAGTGAATTCCGTGACAAATGCGTAGTTTACTGAAATTTACTCAGGCGGTTATTCAATGTCACTGATATTCGGACTATTTCTCTGCAATTTTAGTTGAGTTTTGGCATATCTTCACTTCTTCCAAGCTTTTGAGCTTCCAAATCGACAAAATCAAGCTCACTGCTTAAATTTTGCGATAACTTTGTCGTTCGCTGGAATTTTTGCTAAATCTTATTTTCTGTTGATCGTCGCTGAGTTCGACTTTGTTCAGAAATTTAGTTTGACATTGCGATTGTTTTATTTTTATGTTTGTTTAAGAGGCGAAACAATTTCAAAAAATTATTCTAGGTTATCGCGGATTTATCTTTAAGGTGAAGTAATTTTTGGTTCATTTGTCTTAGGCAGAAGTGATTTTGAGTAGATTAAGCTTAAAATTAGATCGATCTATCGTAAGCAATATCACTTGGAATATTTGGAGATTCTATTCGTTAAATAAGTGGAAAATAAACTAACAGCATTATTGGACGATTTGATGAGCGTTCTGATTATATATTGGAGAATTTGTGAGCAGTATTCTTTGTTTTTTAATCTTAAGAACCTTTTTAGTTTTCATACCTCTTGAATTTTTCATTTCTGTTTAGTTTTTTGTGTTTGGCTTCAAGTCTTTCAAGCTAAACATCGATGATTAACAAAACGACTTTTCCACTTCTCCGATATCGGAAAATAGGGAAATCTCTAGAAAAGAAAGAATGTCTTCATAGGAAAAGGCAAAAAGATAAAACTGATTTCAGTGTTTCAAATTGAGATGCATAATAAGAAATCTACCTAATGGAAACTCTTATTGGCAGACAAGGAATTTGCTTCGGATTGCAATATTCAATATCAGTTACAACGAGGCCTATTTCCAGAGAAATATTTCAATGATAAGAATGTTCCTGCTTTAAGTACTTTGCTTGTTTGAGTTTACCTCAATTGTCTGAATTTCAATGGAGATTAGCACTCTAACAGCATGCTTGTTTTTGGTTTATGCTCTAATATAATCAGAGATGAAGATAAGAAGCTGATGCCATTAGATGCTGGAATCCGCAGACTAATAGACTGAGATGGAAGAAGGCGGATATACTGTTTATCATTCAACTTGTTTGACTATGATGTTGCTGCATTGTATCTAAGTATACTTTTGCTGTTGCATAACTGCATTTATACAGGCGTATATGATGCATTGCAGAATAAGTATCCTAAAGACGCTTTTACTTCAGCATATGCAGAGGCCATAGATGGTCCAGTAATCGAGGAATATGCATGTAAGACTCTTCTGCCACACCAAATATATTCATAGAGTCCAATAAGAGTTAGTTTATCTCATTCATGTAATCCTCTGACATCGAGTTTTATCTTATCATTATGTTAGCACTTATACTCAATCAACAGTTGATTACAATGACTAGATATCAATCAATCCTCCATTTGCCTATGTCTTGTAGTTTCTCTTTAGCCATCCAAATGCTAACAGCCAAGAAGTCTGTATGAATTTCAACCGCACTGGAAACAAAAGCAGGAGCGGAACATTCAAGTGCAACTCTACTGATGAAGCAGCATCCATAATCAAAAATGTAAGAACACTTCCTAAACACTTCTTTGCATCCAGGACTAGTCAATATATGATTAGAAATAAAGAAGCATTTTCACCTACTATGAGTGTTGACATTGACTTGCTTTATGCATAAAAAACCTAAATTCTTAGCAAGTAAATCAATAGTAGGAGTTCAGCTTGCACAAATGATTGTACACTTGTCAACTCATAGAGCAACACTGATAAAATGCCAAATGAGGTGAATTCAGCAAATCAGTCACTAATTGCTATGAAAGTGTGTATGTTTGTTATCATGCTATGGATTTTACTGAAAATAACTTTTTCACATTACAGCGGACAATACTGATGAAACTCCTCTACTATGATGATGTGACGGTATGTCTTTGCTTKTTTACTCAATTATAGCTAAGTTTACTTGTGCTGTTATGGCTATCCTTGTGCAAATTTTGTATTTAACTGACAGCAATCAAATCCTGTGAAAATTCCTAAGCTCATGTATGGTAAGATATATCTGTAAGTTAGTTATATGCATCTRTAAACTTGTTCAGTYGTGGCACTTCAAAGCATCTGGAGTCACAAATCTGTATCTGGCAAACTGTAGATAAGAAGAATGACCTTGATTCTTAGATTATCAACTAGGGATAAAATAGTAACCGCATGCTAAATAAATGAGTGCTGAATTATGATTTCAAGATTTACGTATGGTGTGCATCTCATTGCCTAATATAAAGTGAAAATGCAGCCACCAGATTATGAACCACCATTCTTCAGAGGTTGCACAGAAGAAGATGCTCATAATATATGGAGTAGAAATCCCTTGAGAATGGAGGTTGGAAATGTGAATAGCAAGCATTTTGTATTGGCTCTTAAGGTAAGATTTGAAGTTGCAATGTTTTTACTTCAGAAGATCGTGGTTCTTACTGCTTTCATGATGATAATGTAGTTCATACTGCTTTCACGATGATAATCATTAATTCTGCAGGTCAAGAGTGTGCTGGATCCTTGTGAAGATGACAATGAAGAAAACAATAATGATGACAGTGTGAGTTTAGGAGCTGATTCTGTTCAAAGAGATGATACAGAAGACTCTGGTAGTGAGGTCTGTAACTTATTTGTTTTCTCAGTGAACTTGCTCTATCTATAAAAAATGTATTTACATTACAACTGACTATGAGTTTCATACAGGTCAATTCCTCACAAGAAAATCAGTATATAGTCCAACCAGTGGGTAATTGCCCTATATTAACCTTTCGCTCTCGAGTCTTGACTTAATAGCCAACAATGCTATCTTAGCTTATTAGGGACTGTATTAGTCATCTGTGAGATAATGCAGAGTCAATGATTTTCTGTGTTCTGTTTTCCCAGACAAGCAGCAACCTTACCAAGATGATACCATGGCTTCTCAAGGAAGTGGTAATGGCACTTGTCATTTTCAACACTCTTGCATCAAGGATACCATTAAACAATATATGAATATGTTCGAAAACTTTGCAGATGACACACAAGACCCAGTGGAAAATGAAAATCAATTAAGCCGAGTAAAGGACTGGATCATCTCTAAGACTTTCGAAACTGTAGAATTCACAGATGTGCTTGCACATTTCCCGGACATCTCAGTGGTAACACTTGTTTCTTTTGGCCTAGAAGACTTGTGATTTGCTTGTTTACACATATTGCATAGTAGCATATACTAATATCCAAATTTTGTACAATTGCAGGCACTGATCGAAGGTAAATTTTTTTCGATTGGTTTCAGTTCACCTGTCCAACCCTTTGTATTTCAATTATAACAGTATTATACATGTATTTTTGATGAATGACAGAAATCATGGAAAAGCTTCTTCTGGAAGGTTTTTTGGTTAAATCAGGGAAAGATACATTTTCTGTTAACAGACAAAAGGTTACTTAACTTTTCTTCTTGTCACTCATGTTCATGCCTTTCTTCAATTCTCTCTTTATTAAGTAACTGTCTACTTTGTTCACAATATCGTATCATAAATACAGGACCCTGAGCATGAAGTTGTTATAAAAAAAGAAATAGATGACCAAGTTCCTCAAAATGGAGGGAAAAATGCGCCTGGTTCTGGAGAAGATTACTTGTATATGAAGGTTTGCATCTCTACATATTAGATTGAGCTTTTGTATATTCAAAGCCCGGAGTGTTCACTTTCTGTTTCTGACATTGGAGCTATTATACATGGACTGGCAAAAATTGACAAGGGCTGCAACAGAACTCACATATTTTCTTTTCAAGTAATATGAGTCAAGATTTATAAAAACCTTCAAATAACACAAGTAACATATAAAACAATWGGTTATCCTGTGAAAATTATTAGTAGCTTTTGTACCTCAGTATTTTGTTCAGATATGCAGTGGATTTGACCCCTTGAATTCTGAGTGCAGGCCTTGTATCATGCTCTTCCAATGGACTATATCACAATCGGAAAACTTCAAAGCAAACTTGATGGTGATGCCAACCAAAGCACAGTGAGAAAACTTATTGACAAAATGGCTCAAGAAGGATTTGTTGAAGCAGCAAGCAATCGCAGGCTAGGTCTGTGTAGCTTCAAATTGCCTATGCCACTTGTTTTATTGCCTGTCTCTAAACATATCTTTCATTTTCCATGTTCTGTATCAGGTAAGCGTGTGATTCATTCAGATGCAGCGGAGAAGAAGCTACATGAAGTCAGAAAAGCATTGGATTTTGAAGCTATGGTGTGATGASAACTATCAATTTAATTACTTATATATGTAGCACTAAGGAAATACGAAGTTACCTGATTAAAGGCTCTAATTCTTTGAACTAAACTGGTTGACAGGATGTAGATATTACTGTGTYACAAAATAGAATGAACCATGCTGAAGTCGAGAAAACTGGTGAAACACTTCATCTTCTGCTAGACTAATATAAACTATCTAGTATATACTACTTATAGTGTACAGCGCTAATTGTTTAGTGATTCACAGGAAACAAAAAGGCTGACGTATCAACCTGCGGTGTCCTTCACTCCATTGGATCTGATATCACACGCATGCGAGTTAGATCTGAATTCGATATGCATCAAAATGGTTCCCTTAGGAGTGATCAGTCTATTTCAAAGGCTAGGGACGGTCCATGTACTCCCACAAGCAAAACTGGGGTTAGTGCTTTTATACTGCAGCACCTTTGTTTGATTTTTGATAACTAATTACTTCACATGCTGATATATTCACATCTGAAATATTAACAGCCAGCAGACTCAAGAGAGAGTACCATACCTCCAAGTAATAAGACCAAATTTAACGAACACACCAAAAACCATGAGGCTGATGATGTAACATGCAGTCGGCCATCTCAAGACAAGCGGTCTAGGAAGGCCAGCACGGTATGCTATAATGTCCTAGCAAAGCATACAAAGTAGAAATATTATGGCTAGCATTTTAGCAATATATTTATGTTTGGAACTGAAATCCGGTGGCTTGCGTGTTTATATTCTGAATTATGATCTTACTCTATCTGGACAAAGGTCAAAGAGCCAATCATTCAACATTACAAGCGTCAGAAATCTCAGGCTGTTTAGGAAGCTTGGACTCTTCTACTTTCAGAGAGGTATGCTTCTTTTTGATGAATTATGCTATTCTGTTGTAATGATTCAACTGACTTCTCTGTGACGTTGAATTTTATATGCTAGTGTGTTTYACTTTTACAGTCGAAAAAGTATCATAATTGCTGGTTAGTTGTATTGCAACACACTAACACAGACTTCCTTAATTATCTGGTTCCCTAACACACCGAAAAGCTGTTCTTTGGAAAGTGGCATTTAATCTCGAGAATTTGATGCTTTCAGATTCCATTAAATTACTGATTGCTTGTTGTGATCGGGTCTAGAGTTTTGTTACACAGTGCTTATATTAGAAATATTTGCGAATTCCAAAAATATCTCGATCAACCTGAAGTGTTGCATATACTCACCATATTCCGCTTTCGTTGAGCAAGTTTATCTCTTTTGATGAACAATTTTCACTCACGAATCTTAAGCTCATGAGTTGAATTCTACCTCTAGATGTTTGTATAGTTGTATTAGTGGTCTCTTCACAATTTGGGGTTTGTTGAGCATTTTCTGCTAGTTTATTTGGTCTCTAGATGTTTGTTCGCAGGTCAAGGCAATAAATAGTAAGGTAAGTTAAAACTATACAAGTCCCACATTGACCTTTTGTATCATATTTAAGCACTTTATATATCGAAGTAGAACCATAGTGATTGTCCCTTCGGGGACATCTGATAAAATTGGAACGATACAGAGAAGATTAGCATGGCCCCTGCGCAAGGATGACACGCACAAATCGAGAAATGGTCCAAATTTTTTTGACAATTTTGCCCTCAACCCAACGAACAATAATAATTTCTGCTCTGGCTTTCTCTGTCAAATACTGAAGCATTCTTAGATTTTGATTTCTTCATTAATTTTGTTAACTAACTGCTGTGTTCTTGTTTTACCCTCAATCCCTCATAATAATGTCCTATATAAGTTTAAAATAAATCCATTGATTACATTCTGTTTTCTCAAAACAGGTAATTTTTGAGAACCTTTTCATACTTGAAGAAAAGAAGTATTTTTGCTGTTTCAGAATCAAAGTATTGAGAATCTATCAAAGACTAGTTCTATTATTCCTATTGTTCATACAGTTGTATTAGTGCTCAACTGGAGAGCTTTGTTGTGATTTGTTACTAATTACTTCGTTGAATGCTTTATTACTAGAGTAGGTGCTTAAACACGAACGGATTTAWGCTAAGTAGCATAAAATTGTTCATACTACACTATCAGTAGACTCTGTAAAACTTCGTTCTTACTAAGAAGCCGAAAATGAAAGGTGAATCTTGCAGGCCATAATTGCTCTTTTCATAACTTGAACAYGCTACTAGGATCCAATTCTAGTAATCCTATGTTATCAATACTTAAACTTTGTAGTAGGAAGTACACCGAGTTTGATTGGCCTAAAGGTTCAACTGTTGAATGATGATATATCTCTTCTTCCAATGATTTTAGTGTTTGTTATATTCATTGGAATTGTGTAGTTAGTCTTCCAAGCTCATCATAAGGATAAGATGTAGATTGCTAGTGATCCTTGCTTTTCCTGTCCAAAGCCCCAACCTGGAAGTTATGACTTGCAATTTGGTAACGCGGAGGCTGTCTGAAATCGCCAGACCCTAGTAAAAGGAAGTTTATGGTTACAAGACAGTATTACGGCTTTTAGCATGACTTGAGATTGGACACTGCAAATACTGTACAATGTCTGCTAACATGTTGCCTCGCGCTTATAATATTGCATACCACCCCTAGAGCCCGGGACACAAAATTTAACATCATAGATAGGCACATCATCACATAAGTTCCATGATGCATCAAATGGCAGGAGGTTCTAGTAGACAAGAMTGTATGTAGTACGAAGTATTACATTAGAGTCTAGTAACATTTGAATACAAAAGGATTCTCTTCATGTTTATGTTAAAATTATAAGACTATTACATTTGGACTTGTTAAGGACGAAATTAAACTATACCCAGCTTCAACTCTTCAATTATTATTTCATTATCAGCTTTATTTTATTACGAGTAGTTAACATCGTTAGCATTTTCTGTTAGTTTATTATAAGATCAGAAATGTTTAGTATCGCAGGTCAGGGCAATAAACAGTAACATACTAACATTAGTAAGGTAAGGAAAAAGTATACGAGTCCCACATCGAACTCTTGTATCACGTTTATGCGCTTTATATACTAAAGCAGTACAATACTAGTTGTCCCTTCGGGGACATCTGATAAAATTGGAACGATACAGAGAAGATTGCCCCTGCGCAAGGATGACACGCACAAATCGAGAAATGGTCCAAATTTTTTTGACGATTTTGCCCCCCAACAATGAACAGTAATTTACATTAATTTCTCTTTTTTGGGGTAACATAGATTGTCATTCAGTTGTATTATTAGTGCATTGATAGAGAATCGTTACGATTTGTTACTAAGTGCTGTATTGAATACTTTACTTCGTACTAGAGTAGGGGCTTTAAAGTTTAAACATGAAGGATTTATACTTGTCACATCACATAAGTTCTACGATGCATGAAATGTCAGGAGGTTCTAGTACAAAAGACTGAAATAGTCTGTATATGTTGTATGTATTCATATTGTAATCCTTTTTGCCCGAATTCTGAATGAATCCAAATTGTATCACTCAAGATAGTTTTGGAGTTTTGGACTAGCTATTACAGGATTGTAATTACTAGTTCATCAATGATAAAAAAGAACATCATCGTTGCGCAATACAAACTTTAGATACAAAATTGTGAATAAAATCATTCACATAACCACTTTATTACTTCATGATTGTTGAAATAAATCATGAACTCAGTAGGTGAATGTAATGATGATTGATGCTTCCATGCATTCCAGATTTCCACTGTGAACTCAGCAAGAAAATCGAAGAAACAAAGATCGATCCGTTTCGAGCGGAGATTAGCTGCCAGAATTGAAGTGAGGTTAGAATGAAAGCGGCATGGCAAAGAATGACGGATGACATACATCCCTGAAAATTTCCTAGCATGATCAGTTATGTGRTTCATTCTAGTTTAATTTGCATGAACAGAATACACTGATCGAATAACATGCCAATAACACTCATATACGAGACTRAACCAAGAAGATTGTAATATACCTGATATGTAAGTTAGGAATGTGGCTTATCCTGGACCAGTACTCTCCATCTGGTTTTCGACATCTTTCACTGAAACCAAGGTTGGTTCTGTAGACCTCAAGTGTATTGAGGGAGGTGAGCCGGCGCATGGATTCTGGAAATGTTTCGAATTGCTCGCTACTGATTTCAATATACTGCAGAGATGTGAGGACTCCGATGCATTCCGGAAGGGCTTTCACTTTGTCACAAGATCTTAATGTGAGAGATTGGAGGGATGTTAGGGAGGCTATGCATTCCCCTACTTCCTCCAAGTTTTTGCATCCAATAATTTGCAGGGATTGGAGGGAGGTCAAGTGTCGGAACCCCTTTGGCAGTTTTACCATCTTCGGAAGATTATATAAATACAAGGAAGAGAGGGATCGAAGATATTTCCATGGCATCCCTTCCTCCTCTTCCTCTTCTATGTCAAGCTCACAACAACCCCTAATTTCGAGCTTCTTCGATGTGAAGCCCACCCTTTCAAATCCCTTCCTTAGAGTCCGCATACTTTTCACTTCATCATCATCACTTAATTTTATATAAATAACACCTCCTTCTGCAAACTCACTTAATACCGTATTCATAACTCTTGCATTATTTATCTCCACCTTCTCCAAACACGASAAGTTAGAGGACGATGCACCTCCCTTCATACAAAATGTCAGTGCTTCATGGACTCCCCGAAGATACAATTGTTTCACATGTGGGCACGGGGGAAAGTATGTCATGCTCTTGCAGTCTCTAATTGTCAAGTCACGGAGTCGTGGAAAACGCGGGATATGCTCCCTCCATCTCAATCCTCTCCACCATCCCTTTAACTTTGGCATATGCTCCAGCTCTAACGTCTCAAGAACAGGGAAGAATAACGAACTTGATTCGTGTGCTGCAGTAGCATTCTCTATCTCTATGTACTCTACATTTGGCAAATAAAAAAGGAAAAGTCTTTTGAGACAGTGAAATCGACTTAGTGATATCACATGTTGCAACCCATTCTTGTCGGAGTACTCCAGCAACGATGCCCACCTCGGCATTTTCGTGCCTTTGTAYCCCTCCATACTAATATCGCGAATATCCTCATTAGGACACAAGTCCTCTACCAATGTCTCATGAACCTCAATTTGAKCAAACTCAATCTCATTATCATAACAATAACTGCTGCCACACTCTATCCATAAACTCTTGAGAAGTGCATCCTTTAATATAAAGGCTCGCTTTGAAGCATGTGGCATATTGTGTGAAGAGAAGTTCAATATTTTAACACTAAGATCACCTTTTATGCTTCTAATAACAGCTTGCAAGTCTACAAGCTTGCTTCCTTGTATTTGCTTCGCATCAACCCCGCCCACCACAAAATCTGATAGCCGCTGAAGATTCATCAAATTATGCATCCCCCTCGGCATATAAGTTAATTTATGACAAAGCTTTATATTCAACGTCCTCAGATTTACCAACTTGCTCGTGTCTTCAGGCAACTCCTTCAACATCAAACAATTACTTATATCCAATGTCCTCAGATTTACAAGCTTGCCTATGTCATCCGGCAACTCTTTCAAATATGTGCATTTACGTARTGTTAGTATTTGTAAGTTATGAAGCTTTGTAATTGATTTGGGAAGCATCTGCAACCTGTTTCGAGTGAGGTCAAGATACCTCAAATGTAAWAGCTTACCAACTTTGTCCGGTAAAGTGCAACCAATACCCAATTTGGGTAAGCTCAATACCCTTAGACGTTTGCATTTTGAAACTATTTGAATCACTTCATCCTCAACATTGTAATTTAAAAAAAAATTGTCGCCCAACCAAACATAACTACGGARTTTATTACTCAAGAACAAATTTGAACTACTACTTTCTCTGGCTAGGTGACGAATTTTTTCCCCCAAGTGACCTTTAGAAGTTGGAGTCATGATCAAGGACTCTCTACCGGCTACTTTTAAAGCAAGATCATGCATAAGGTCATGCATTTTGAACGAATCARCATCACCATAGTCATCGAGCTCAATGTCTTGAAAAAAACATCTATTCAATAAAATTGTCAAATAGCATTCACCAACATCTTCTATGCTCGGAGCATTGTTAGTAGCAACAAGGWAACCTTGTGCCAACCAAAGATTAATTAGCGACTCCTTTTTCATTATATGACCCTTAGGGAAGAGCGAGCAGAAGCTGAAGCAACTCTTTAATTCAGGAGTCAACTGATAATAGCTAAACATCAATGTCGACATTATATCRTTTTCATCACCAACACGACTCATTTTTTCCAATGATATTAACCAAGTATTTCTGCCTTGATGATACAACAAGCTAGCCATCACCCTTATAGAAAGGGGCACATTGGCACATTTCTTTACAAGTTCTTGGCCAATTTCGACGAGATCAGGGTCAACCTGATCTTCATCTCTTTGTTTGCCAAATGCCATCAACTTGAACAAACTCCAGGAGTTTTCTTCTGACAGACCTTCTAACTCATACATACTGAAATCGTCTTTTATCGATGTTGCCACCTTTTTGGAGCGAGTAGTTACTATGACTTTGCTTCCACGAACATCTGAAACCAAGAAAGGCTTCAAGTTACTCCATTCTTCAGGGCTCTCGATCCAAACATCGTCTAGAACAAGCAAGTACCTTTTCCCTTTAAGGCGTTCTCGAACTTCTCTCTGCGCTTCCTCTAAGTTAAACACCTGCTTTCGAAGTATCTTGCTAAGTATTTGTTTGAGGTTAAATTTTTCAGAGACTTCTGACACACAAACCCAAATCCTCTCTGAAAATACATGAATAACCCTCTCATCGTTGTGAACAAGTTGAGCAAGTGTGGTTTTCCCCAACCCTCCGACCCCCACAATGTTCACAAAGCTAAAATTTCGCCGTGAAGGATTATTGTCAGACAACAACATAGTCACAATAGCTTCCTTGTCATCCTCTCTCCCAATAATTTCCAGTTTAGATACCGAACACGTTTCCTCTCGTACAACAGGTTTGTTGTCGCAGATATCTCTGAGGCCGAAATCTCTATGATCCTTGGTAATGGATTCCAACCTCTCCCTAAGCATTTTGATCTCTTGAGAGACATTAAAAGCAACAAAGAACTTGTTGTTACGGGAGAAGAAGTTACGAACCTTATTGCGGAAGCTAGCATCCTCCTCCTGTTTGCGCAGCTCGCCAATAGTCCTGAATTCGTCGAGCAAATCATCAACATCGTACACAGCATCCTTGAGTTTCTCGATCCAGACTCGGCCTTCATGGCCGAGCTCCTGACGCTTAGCATCGACGTCGAGGAAGAGAGCGGTGATGGTGGTCATAGTGGATGTGAGCTGCTGAAGTTGAGCTTCACAGTGAAACCTGGAGCACATATCTTTCAGCTGCGGACTAGTCTGAAGCAAAGCTAGCAGTGTTTGTGCCAGACCTATTGCTAAACCCACTGCTTCTACTGGTGCCATGATGATGATGATTATGAGTTTTGTTTGCAGTTTTTGATCAAATCAAAGAAAGATGGAAATTATTCCGTATTATTGTTTTATATTGAAAAGTTTATTTTCAGCCATTCACTCAAAGCGGCTTCATAATCACGACGACTAATTCTATGTTGATTCCTGAGTGTAATGTGTTATATTTTAGACCACAACAATTATGCCACAATTATCTCTCTTRTATAAGGGAAGGGGGGAGGAAGATGGTGTCCCCCCTCTTAAAATACTTTTATGCCCTTAATGATTTTTAATAATTATGAAATGATGTGCCTAAACTACCCCTTTGTTAATTCAATAAGTAACAATGGAAATTGCATGTATTATGTGACTTAATTACGGAAAAACTTAAAATCAAGTATGATTACCTTAAATAGGATTGAAACATATATGATATTATTTTGAATTTCGTGCCATAATTGTTTACAAAGTAATCACAATTCACATACGGAATATATTGTACATTTGTATGTACTATAAGATACTTACCMCTCCGTATAATGTATATATACAATCATTTTTAATGAAATACAATTTTTATAGGGTTCAAGCACGCATCGCGTGCAAATAAAAACTAGTATATTATAGATAAGGCCATAAGGGTAGGGCATAATTGCATGTTTGAAGCGTTAAAATTAATGGAACTTGAACTCAACAGGACTTTTGTCGTAATAAATGACGAGACCACTATAAGAGACTACGAGGCTACTTCTTTCATTGTCGTATAGTATTAAGGTTGAACTACCTCCTTGTTCTTATGATGTGCTCTTACACTCCCACACAAATCGCACCCATTCTTTAAAGCCGTGGGTTTTTTTTTTTTTTAAATTTCATTGTCAAACTTTTGCTACACAATGTTTATGTTAAAAATATTTGTGAATTCAAAATAATCACGATCAACCTGAAGTGTTACATTAGTACTGTTAAGGATCACCAAAAATTGGCCAAGCCTTCCTTTTCCAGCAGCTTTGAGTATCCCGCTTTTATCGAGCAAGTTTATCTGTATTGATGAGCAATTTTTACTCAAGAATCTTAAGCTCATGAGTTGAATACTACCTCTAGGTGTTTGTATTAGTGGTCTCTTCACAATTTGGGGTTTGTTGAGCATTTTTCTGTTAGTTTATTATAAGACCAGAAATTGTTAGTATCGCAGGCCAAGGCAATAAAAACTAAGGTAAGGAAAAACTACACAAGTCCCACATCGAACTCTTATATTGTGTTTCTGCACTTTATATACTAAAGTAGCACAATACTGATTGTCCCTTCGGGGACATCTGATAAAATTGGAACGATACAGAGAAGATTAGCATGGCCCCTGCGCAAGGATGACACGCACAAATCGAGAAATGGTCCAAATTTTTTTGACGATTTTGCCCCCGAACAATGAACAGTAAATTACATTAATTTTATTTTGATTTTTTCATTAATGTTTTTTTTGTATGGTATTTTTCCTGTTTCTAACATACAGTTCATTTTTTCAGAGATGTATTTTCCTGAATAATCATACAGTTGTATCAGTGCATTGATAGAGAGAATCGTTACGATTTGTTACTAATTACTGTATTGAATACTTAATTACACACTAGACTATCAGATGACTATTTTCTGTGTTTGGTAATCATCTCTTTATCTTTGGTTTTGAGAGTTTGTCTTAACACTCTTCTGAAGCTTTTCTGCGATACAATGTTTTGTCGATAATTCAAAAGAGTGTTAAGATAAACTCTCAAAACACAACTGTATTATTCAGTTTAACATTCATTTTTTTTGACGAGCAGTTTAACATTCATGATTTCCTAATCCCAAAATATGATATATGCATATCAAATCAAAATTATTAATAGTGATATAAACAACTTATTTCATATGAAAGTTGAAAATTTGACAATAACATCCCAAAAAAAAAAAAACCGGGATGCAAAGGGTAGTCTCATCAACTAAAACAACAAAAATGCAAATGCGAAATTTATTCTACTGTTTTTACAGAGAATCTGCTTCTAATCTAAGCAAATGGCTTAAGAGGATCAAAGTCCCCTGCGAAAAAGTAAAGCAGGGAACGTAAGTCAGCAAATTTTACTTTCAGAGAAACCAATTACCCGGTGAGAATGTAAAGAGCTCATTTCTAGTCAGCAACCTTGCGAAAAACCACAACTCTGGCAGATTTTCGGTCATCCTAACCACAGCCATTGTCAGTCCAATTGGCATGCTACTTTGTTTACTAAGCGTCAGCAAAGAAGTTTAAATGAAGGCATGTCTTCGATGCCTAATACTTCATCCATTAGAAGCTCCTTCTCTAACTGCGCCCTTGTTGATTTTAAAATACTCTGCAACATGTTAAATAGAGAACAGGTTAAGAGTTAGTAAATGCACTTTGAGAGATGGAGAAGGGAGAAATTATAAGTACTTACGTTGAATTCCATGTATGTGGCATTCTTCTCGAGCCATTGCTTATCCATAATGACAAAGGCTACGCAATAAAGCAAGTCGAAAGCCCATTCGTTTTCTGTGAATTAAACCAGAGGTTTCAAATTAGTTTCAGAATAAGTCACCACTGACCAGTGTATAGCCTCAAAAGTTTGTGAATAAAGAGATACCACACAATTCATGAAATACTCAAGCAAAAGAGATAAATAGATGAAAACTACTTTATTCAGAAATAGTAGTTAACTACTGTTATAAAATGTCGGGAAACTAATGTCATCTTTCCAAAAACTAGAACAACATTGACTAGTGATTGATTTTCTAACATGCCTTGCTTAATTTAGGTCATAAAAAAGAATGGCAACAATAACACAGTTGACATAAAGGGAATTGTTGTAAAATCATGTCATCAGAACAATAAGAAAGCGAATTTTCAACAAAACGAGTAATTAATGCTTTGCAATTAGAGAGGTCCTGGGAATGAACATGCTGTTACCTGATAACATCTGCAAGAAAACTGTTCTTACAAAACTTCTGCCTTTCGCTGTATCTGAAGAATAGGGAGTAGTCAAGATATACAAGTGTGCAACAATAAAGCTTATCAAACCGAGTAGCAAGTAAAGAAAGTAGATATCTAACGGAAAGAAGTCTAATAAGTAGATAACAATTCAATGAATCATTTTTCAAATATAATATAACTGTCACTGTTATACTTACGTGCATCTAGATCAAGCATCTGAATGAGCATAAATGTTATATTTACTCCAGCAACAGCAAAGGGATATTCCCATGTTGCGCGTTGTCCGCCTTCTTTATTTACTAAATGCTGGAAAGATGTCTGCAAAACAACATTAGTAAATCATGCAAATGTTGATACTTAGCAGTCTTACATGAAAAGTTAACAAGGGAGAAGAGACAAGTCATGCAAAAATGAATGTGTGGACCGGGAAGAGAGAGATAGAACTATAGAAGGGGGATGGGGGAGGAATGGAGGATGGATTACTTAACTAGCAGCATATCCAGAACGAAAAACGATGTGTATTAGAGCTACAGAGTTAGTGATCATAGAAAAACAGAAGCAAGACAATTCTTTGAGAAATTCCTAAGACAAACATCCATTTACACAATACTTGATTCATAAGAGTACAGTTCCTAAGATAAACATCCACTTTACATCTTCCGAAGTTAATGGAATAGAACATGCCGTGCTTTTACTCATTACTAGCAGTATTCATAATCATCATTAACCAGTTTCCCACTCTATCATAAATGGAACAAATCTAATTTTTTTAGAAGTTATTTCTAAGATTCAACCAAGAGAAACTTCCCAAACAGAAGCACTGCCTCATTTTCTGAACCAGTTCAGTGCAAGATGGTATGATTTCTCTTTAAACAGCTTATTATACACCAGATAAGGAACTTACAGAAAATGTCTTGGCAAAGAACAGCAAGTTTTCCAAAGAAATGAAGCCAGCTCCTCTGCTCAAATAGTAAGATATACAATATCAATGTGCAAAGAACCCATCCGTATAAGATAAAGACATTGATATGACATAGCCACTAGAAGACTGGAAAGTGAGGAACCTGAAATCAGTTGAGGGATCTCTTCCCTGCCATCCCATATCTTTCCATTGCTCAGATATTAAACCACAGAGCTGTTGGTCAGGGTATGTAGCATACCACAAAGCCCTGAGAGCTTCCTGTCAATACCACAATGTCAACTGGCAGGCTACATGTTAAAACAACGGATAACCAGCAAAGCTCTATATAAAATCTCAATCAATAGATTACCTTTCAGGCGACTCCTAAAAACTATGAACATAAAAACTGTTTACAAATTTATCAGTACTCTAACCACATAAGTATACTCTATCAGAGTGTGTACCTGGTGGTCTGTTCTTGAAGAATCAAAGTGAATCTTCATGCGATGCTTTAACCTGTTAAATCTTTGTTCCTATCAATTTCCGAAATAGAGCATTATTTGACACCATGAACAGAAAACCTTCACGAATACACAAATAACACTTGTATCTCTATGTCTAGCACCATGCAAAGTTCACAAAAGGCTAGTGAAAAACACACAAGGTTCGATCCCCGCTCCCCCCTCCTCTGAACAAAGAACAGAAATGGAGAATAAAAAAAAAGGACTGACAGAAGAAGCTTCATACTTAGGATCAACAACTTTTCATAAACATCTTGGAAACTCTGTTGAATAAAAGCCTGAACAATATGCTAGATATGCACATCACTTCGTCAAACATATAAGAGTGTTGAGAGAAGAAGTTGTAACTTGTAAGAAGTTGAAACCAGCCTAATACATGCAACCTCTTTCCTACCCCAGCTGTAAAAGCATATAAATAAACACATAGATGTATGTGTAGAAAAAAGTTTCAGTCTGCTCCATCCCTTTGAGCAGCGTTAGTTAGTGCTCTTACCAGCAAGGGTGTCAAGGTAACGCAGATACGTTCATAGGATCCCTTTCTCTTGAAGCAATAACAAGTGAGGCCTTTACCTATCCATATAGGTGCACCACAAGTTGCATCATCTGCACAAGAGGGAAAAAAACTCTCAATATAGACTTGTCAATAGCACAATACCTTCGTGCAGGTAAAGCATCAAATTTTGAAACATTGTTAAGAAAGTCATGTAACTAAACAAAAACACAKCAATATGATTGCTTCAACAATATGGAGGGAGGTGAAGTCCGTGAACAAGCTATGCACTTGTATGTTACATAGACGTTACAAAACTGCATGCTCCACAAATAGACATAAACATAATCAGGGAACTGCCATTGCCAAGGAGATCTTTAGCATACAATTCCATTGAGAAGCCTCAATTTCGATATAGAATCGCCATATTTTACAAATAAATTACTAGGCAACTAGACTTAAAGAGAAATAGAAATGGCATCTCTCCAAAAAGTATTGGATTTTATTTCAACTTTTTCTTTATCAGTGATAGACACATTAAAAAACTCATGTGACTCCATCCAGAAAAAAACACACTACTTAATACTCTCCTCATTCACAATTGACACAAAAGACAGAATTCCAAAATGATTGAGCTTTCATAATAGCCCGGTACCTATTAATGTTAACATTTTGAGTAAACATAAAAAATTACTTCAAGTTTAAGGCTCTATGAAACGATATTGAGAAATTTTCTGCTCAGAACAAGACTTCTGGTGATCACCCTAGAAATGCATACAGTAAAGAAATGAGCCAAACCAGAGTCAAGCTACTATTGGAGGCTTGGAGCAGCCAGCGCCCAACATCACTAATATTATCCTAGTCCTAATTACTAAATTTTCTTGCTTCGTAGCGAAGGTAAAACATGACTATCGTGTCAATGTCAAAGAAGCAAATCCTTCAAGTCCAAACACCAAGTTTACTTGCCACTTGGTATCATGATATGGGTCTAATCTCCCAATGCAACGACCTGGACGGCCATAAAATTCAGATCCGCGAACTCTACCAAGTTCAGCATTCTAACTTTCGATATGTTTTATGTTTAAATGTGTATTACTAGATGATTAAGAACAAATAAATAGTGAATTCAGAGTGATAATACAATAGAAATGCACAAATCCCAAATGAACCAGCTTAATTTTTCCTAATATAGCATGCTACTATTCCTGGGAAAATGCAATTAATTATAGGCAATTTTGTCAGAAACCACCTTTTGTAAGGTGGTTTTTGTCACAAACCACCTTTTGTAAGGTGGTTTTTGTCACAAACCACCTTTTGTAAGCTTATTTGTCAAAAACCACCTTTTGTAGCAAAATTGTTTGTTGACCACCACCTGTGGCCGGTTTCCGGCGTTGACCAGGCGTTGACTTCATTTTTTTTAATTTTTTTTTTTTTTTGCCGCCTCCCACAACCACCCACCCCCTTCCCAGCTCCGCCGCCTCCCACGCCGCGTTGACCAGGCGTTGATTTCAAATTTTTGGGGTTTCGTTCATGGAGGGTTTGGGTGGTGTCGTAAGGGACGAGGTGCGAATTGGGTTGCGAGGGAGTGTGTGAGGGAGGAGGGAGGTAGGTGGGGTGGCTGCGAGGTGGTCCATTTGGGCAGTGGGTGGTTGTGGGAGACAGCAAAAAGAATTTTTTTWWAAAAAAAATGAAGTCAACGCCGGAAACCGGCCACAGGTGGTGGTCAACAAACAATTTTGTTACAAAAGGTGGTTTTTGACAAATAAGCTTACAAAAGGTGGTTTGTGACAAAAACCACCTTACAAAAGGTGGTTTCTGACAAAATTGCCTTAATTATAGTACTAACAAATTGCCAACCAAACATAAAAAATTAACCATGTCTTGGGAAATTCACATAACAAACTATCTCCTTGGAAATGCAACTTTCTTATCTAAACCAAAACAACTAAAGTTCTTGATGAAGCTCATTCATACCATAAACCACAACATAATGTACTATCTGCTAAAAATTTCATCTTTTATCAAGATTGTTATCATTAACAACACATTTTAGCAGAATCATTAACAACAATATAACTAAAAATTGCAGCAATCAGAGATTTCAATGATCCAGCAATCAAGAAAATCACTCTAGTTTCATTTAAAATCCCAGAAATTAATCATCACTTCTGAAACATCACTCAAAAGAAATCATACTACAAATCATGAAAAATTCCAAATAAAACCCAGAACAAAAAAAAAAAAAAAAACAATGGAAAAGAGTATAAATTGCACCCCACTAGTAAAAACCCATTAACATTTGTTGTGGTTGATTCCAATTAGTGGAACTCAACCAACAAATTAGGCAATGGAACAGTAACTCAAGAAACAGATCAGAAAGAGAAAAGAGAGGGAAGAAGAAATAGAAAGATTGAGAGAAATTTTATTCATGATCATAGCTTCCATACAAAGATTAATGTGCTATTTATAGCCAAAGAAGTAAAGGATAGCTAATTGACAACTCAACCATATTAACAGAATTGACTGACAGTTACTAACAGCTAACTAACAGCTAACAAATTGATTTATACAAATTGGCGCCAAAATTAGTTAGCTTAACTAACCAATAACAAATCAAGCTATAACAACATTACACTGTTAAACACAAGGAAATTAAAATAGAAAATAAATTACTAAAATTAAACAATAAATAAATCAAGAGGGAAGAAGAAGTAGTACGAGAATTAACGATGCAAGGGCTGCCATGGTTTCTTTGAGCGCCCACCATTGACGACGATGATTGTGTATGAAAACCAAATGAGTAAAATTGTTGAATGAATGAATTGTTATTGRTAATTAATATTCTGGGTAAAATTTTGTATGAATGAATGAATTTTTGAAGTACTGCTTGAATTAAATTGTGGTGTACACTTGTATGTATTGCAAAGAAGTGAGTGTGAATGTGTGATGAACAGTGTAGTTGATGACTGTTGATTTGGTCGTCCTTTTGTGAAGCGGTTTAATTTCAACTCCTACTTTGTCTTTTGTTTAGGAAATAATAATGACACACCAAACTAATTATTACAACATGAGTGCAATTATGCACACAATATATAATCGTACTCTCTATTTGAGAATTTTTGTTTTGGTTGGTAAGAGATTGAGGCCTAATTGAGGTCATCTTGATGAATAACTTAATTTGATTTAAAAAAAATAAATAAATTAGGTTAATCGTCTTATTCGACTGTCCGACCTCATTATAATTCCAAGTGGTAATGAATATTTTCGGAGTATCCCCGAGATTATACGACCAAACTTAAGTGCTAAATTGAAGAGCGACAACAAGAATGCGTAGCATACATTGAGGGGAGATGATATCCGCACTCCCTAAAATGATATTCACACTTCTCTTTTTTATTGTCCATCCCTCACACGTGCGAGTGCAGATATCACTCGCCTATATAGAGTTGTAATTTGTGAGTTAAGAACGATTTAAGTTGTAGATATTGTTTTGCCAATCCCATAGATTTGCTAATTTGATCTAGTTTAACAAGCAAATATTTTTATTAAATTTGTCTAAAACTAGTACCATAGGGAAGCATCTAACATTATTGCACAATACTTTAATTTCCTTTCCAAATTCCAATCCCAATTGAGATTTGCTGGGCCATAATAAGTTAAAAATTAATGAAATCTGTTAATTAATACAGTAATGTTTTGAATAGGTTGATCCAAAATGCCAATCCTTACCCACTTTCCCACCTACAAACAAAAAAGAATAAGATAATAGTATAACTCAAGTGTACTGTTGATATATTTAAGGGTTAACAATAATAATAATAATAATAATATACAAGTAGTTTAATTATATGATTTGAGCATTGTTTGGAATCAAAATAACTGCTAATTTTGGACAAAGAAGTGCAAGACAATATTGTGACAGGAACAAGTATCTCTCATAGCAGACACAAAGTCAAACCACACATTGTATAAGCTACAAGCTGTGATATGATCTTTCCTAACATATCTACAATTTCATCATCTTATTATTATATTAAGATTTCTTTCAAGCTATTCAAGAGACACTTTTCTATTAGGAGATTACACGGACGAAGCCCGAGAAACTTATGTAAAGTTTTAAAAAGTGATACTCAAAATAAGAAAAGAACCGAGTTTGAATTCCTTCGGAGTAATTAGCCTTAGTGGTTCTTCAAACACGATAAATAAAATAAAAGGAACTTAATAAGGCTATATAGAAAAACTATTTACCGATTATTCTCGCAAACACATACAGGGGTTATTTAGCCATCGATGGCAGGCTGTTGGTGTTCACTTAAATTGTCTTATTGGAAGTATTGGTTACAAGTAAGTGTTAGCTTAGCCAACTAAAATGTCATTTGATGAACACTTATTGATCTGACCACCTGCATCACAATTCACTCTAGGTTAATTCTTTCTCCTGCAAAGAGTAACACCATCTCCGATTGAAATAAGAGCAGATTCAACTCGAGGATCGCTGGCAAGAAAGCTATTTAGTTCTTTTGTTTCCTTTCGAACTCTTTCTCTAAAAGACTCGTTTTCTTGATCACCGTCTTTGAAGAAATCAACATCGTCAGGAAATGCAACCGAACCAAACCAAAGGGTGTTGTCATAGGCAATTGCTCCTCCAACTTTGACAAGCTTCAGCAACGCTTCATGGTAATTTTTGCAATTTTTCTTGTCAGCATCCACAAATGCAAAATCAAACGTCCCTTCTTTACCCTGCATATTTAGATAAACCTTAAACTTACATACAACGTTACCTTATAACATAAGTGGAAGTCTTTCTGATTCTAAATACAAAATCATACATCTTTTAGGAGATCATTCAAGATTGGCAGAGCAGTTCCTTCGACAAACTCAACTTTATGCTCAACTCCTGCCTTCTTTATGAAAGGTAAACCAACCTCATAAGCTTCTCTGTTCATGTCGATCGCTGTAATCTGCAACATCGATGCACATGTTCAACTTTTACCATGCTTTAATTTTAATCTGTGGCAAATCTCGTAAAGGGAAAGAAAGGAAACCAAGAAGAATAGAAACATGAATGGGAGGAAAATCCACGTCAAAATGATAACAATACTGTTTACCTTGCCATCATCAGGGAGAGCAAGGGCTGTGGAGAGAGCTGAGTAACCAGTAAACACACCAATCTCCAAGGTGTTTTTGGCGTTCATAAGCTTTAATATGACTGACAGAAGTTGCGCTTCATCACAAGGAACATTCATTGTGTACCTGTAAAACCGAAAAAATTAAGCACCCTTAAATCTACCACTTTTAAATATTAATCACAACACTAAAAGAGAAAAAGATAAGAAAAGCAGGGATGTAGCATATCTTGGAATGTACAATAGAGAGGAGAACTATCAGAATAAGACACGTTTGAGACAGAGGACCAAAGCATGGTTTGCCCTTTAACACAGTTAAGTTTCCGTCATACTTGGTCATTATACATTGCATCAGTCACATGAAAAACATTTGTTAAGTCTGCTTCATTTGGTGATCGATCCGGTCATCTACAAACTCTTCTTAAAGTGAAAAAGGTTAAAGTGGAGGAAGACTTATTTTTCTTCTACTATGTTTACATTATTGGCCTGGGCAGGAAGTGTCACTCATGTTAACCAAGAGACTATTGAGAGTAATTTAAGACATTTCCAAATCGAATTTGATGAACGTAAAAGGATTTCAAATGATCATACAAGAGTTAAATGGACTTATGATCCTATACGTCTTTTTTCCCCCTTTTTACTCTGGAAATTCTTCCCTAAGCAAGTAATAATCATTTTATTCAAAGTGTTTGACAGGCAATTATAGCAGTATTACAGAATTACTGAAAAAGAGTTTATAGGAAGCATAGGAACACAATGAAAGGAAAAGATATCATTTTTATAACTAAGGAAATGCTTAAAACTGAGTCCATTTCTCCACTTCAACCTTTAACGTTTCGTTTTCAATATTTAATACTAACAACCTCTTCGAGAGAATGAAGAAATGGATTTAAAGAAGGAGGCAGAGCCACTGTTTAGGTTATAGCTGCACCTTCAATCAAGCAATGGCAATATTCATACACAGCTTGAAGTCATTGATCCAGTGAAACTTCTTTTGGCTTCTAATGACATCCCTAATACTGCAAGGATTACTTAAAAGGTAGTAAAATGGAGAGTTATTTTGCTCCTTTCACAGGTATAATTTTCCCTACTGTTCTTAATAGATTTGAGTCCATTTGACTATTAAATTACAGGCTTGTAGTCCATAATCACAAAGCATCTGAAGTTCTGAACATATGGCACGTAAGTTGTACTTCGTATATCTTTGCCTTTTGTAAGTATTGTAGCACAATAACAAGTAACTGCTAATAATATTGAGAATAGAGGCTGAGAATGTCATTCATTTAAGTGATGCTGAGGTTAATTTGCACTCTCAGCAAGCTCACAAAAGAGAAAACATGCAAGGTGACTTTTTGTTCCTAAAATTTTTCCTTGTCAAGGATTTTCTAACCAAGATACTCAAGGAGCTTGTTAGAGCCTTAGAGGCTATTATTAACTTGTGTAAAACTAATGGTTGTGAGTTTGAACTCTCTAAGGCAGACGACTTAGCTCACTCTACACTGATGTTTCATGCACTTAAGTTATTAGTTCAATAGACCATTATAAGAACAATGTGAAAGTTAAAATAGCTGCTTGTAACGTTATTCTGTTTGATTCAACCTCAAATGCTGCCCTACAATGTGATACTTCTTGTGTTGTGGGCTTGTGGCATAAAAGCGACTTGGTCCTGCAACCTCTTGTTAACTCAAATCACATTCTTGATGTTGCTTCACATGTTTTTATGTGGACTAAAAAAATCTGAAGCCCTGCACTTATCCAGAAATGGCTAAGTTTAATTTACTCTATTTCCTTTTACAAAGCTCTTATCGAGCAAACGAGCCATTTGAGCACATAAACAGTGATTTATGGGACCTTCTTAGAGTGACTACTCACAGGAAAGTACAACATTTCAGTGTTGATGGTTATACGAGGTTTTCATAGACCTAATTGCTCTTGTACAACTATTTCTCCTTTACACTAGCTATAAACTTTAAGTCTCTAAGAAACCTATCTGAACACAAGATCAAACCAATGATTTCATACACTGTGTCAATGACTTCCAAGTTCCAACACATTGTGATTCATTGTACTTCCATATCAATTCCACAGACATTGATTATAAGCTGTGACTATTAAAGGGAAACCCCAAAATTAAAGTCGGGTTCTAAATTAATGGAATTTGTATACAGAAAGATATGATAATACTCGAAATGTGTTTGGTGATCAGGTGAATCCAAATTGTCATGTTGGCCAAGGACCATCCCAAGAAGCAAGATTATGCCTAATTGCTTATAGTTCAGAAACTTTTATACTTCGTATATATAATCAAAAAACTATTAATAACCCATTAGTCATTAGACAAAATCGATCACAAAAGTACTATTATTTCAAGGTTGTCTACAACAGAGCTAACAATAAACGAACCGGTGGTTCTATACTTCCATCCACCACGGCACCACCTTGTCCTCCTATGTTACTTCGACACACTAATCTGCCTCAAAAATCGTGTGCCGTGCCATGTCGGACTTTGAATAGTTCTTTTTTCTCCAAAATGACCGAGTCAAATACTTGAACACCCATATCCGAATACACACTAGATACGTTTCTGGGTAACATAGTTCACCAATCACCACAATAATTGGCGAAATACATAAACACTAACACAGTATATCAACAATTTAATATCATAACAGGAAGGCAAAGATTACACTTACAAATGAGGATATTTTTCCACAGTAGCAAGTCTAATTTCTTTGAGCTGCTCATGTTCATTTGGATATGCACTGGTCTCCAATATATACTGAAACAAAATTCACCATTTCAAAACAACCCAAAATCTTAATTAAAAACCACACTATAACATTATAATAGAATCATATTAATATGAGCAATAACCCAAGTAATTTGCATATTTAATTTACAATAATCAAAATTGAATCAAAATAAAAAGGAAAAACATTGCGAACCTGAAGAAGTTGTGGGGAATTAAGGATGTTCTTGGGTTTTTCGTCGATTGAATCCATGAAACCTTGTTGCACCTGAACCTGTTAATTAGCAATGAATCTGATTATCAATCTGATTGTATATTTTATAGTCGGTTACTGATTTAAATTACTAAGAATTGATGTGATTAACACGCAAACAAAATGATGATTATGATAAGGAAAATTTGTTCACAAGTGCCACTATAATGGACACCTTTGCGAGAAACTCCCACTAAAAAAATTTGTCCAGAACTGCCACTAACTACCTTTCCTTTTGTTGACCAGTGCCAGAAGGTGGTTTCCGGCGTTGACCACCACCAAAACTTCATTAAATGTCACGTGCAACGCACGTGACCCCTCTATTTACCTATTTTGCTACCTTTTCATCTATTTGCACTCCATCTAATCCATTTTTCCCATCTCTGAGCAAGGGCCCACCTACTATGATGATTTACATCATTCATCCTCTCTCTCTACCACCTTTTCTCACTCATCTTTTATCTTCCTAAGAATTTTCCATCATATTCATTACATCATGACCCAAAAAATCACTTCATCCTCTCTCTCCTACTATTTAACTCTACCCCACAACTTTCTCTCTCATCCAACTCATCATTTTCCTTTAATTTTTGGGAATTTTATTTTTATTTTTTTTAATTTATTTATTTAACAATTTTTAAATTATTTATAAATGAATAATTGTTAAATTAGAGAAATATAAAATGTTTCAAAATATAGCAAAAGGGTGTCTATTTGTAGATCTTGAAAAGTTATGAATTATTGGTATTTTTTTTTTTTTTTTTTGATTTTTTTTAAACACGAAATTAGCTATTTAAGAATACAATTATATTGGGATTATGCTTCTGCAGTGCACGCGTGTCGCCTTCCTATTCGTTCCAAGTGGACTGACGCGTCAGTTTTTGTTGGCTGCAAAATACATCAAAACGCGGCGTTTTGATGTAGAACGTCACCAAACGACGTCGTTTTGGTGAAGAAGCAGCGAAAAAAATTAATTTCAAGAGCCCAGCTGGCGTGGGCCCCACCTGATGATGCGTCTTGCTTCTCGTCTTGGAAGGACGAAGTGATGATGCGTCTTGCTTGATTATTGGGTCATCAAATTGTTGCCATTTGTAGCCCATGATTGTTTATGTCTTAAGAAGACATGACATTTTACATACCAATGCAATTGCTCTGAGTAAGCCGTCTCCAACACCATTCCAGTGACTCACTGAGGTGAATAACGAAGTGAATGAGTTGAGCTTGAGCTTGCCATTGTTGCTGAATTCTTATATGCCAACAATATTCACACATACCCTAATTTTCATTCTAACTCACCTTTGCAATTCACTCAGCTCTCCTCTTGCTTGTTCCAATTTCGGGACGACGATATCATCAACGACAACAATGGCGTCTCGCTTCAGTGGTAACTTTCTTCGTCTCTCTGCTTTGCATTCTCGAATTTATGCTCGGAATTTCTCCAATCATGTTCGCGAATTGGATACTCCTACTGTTGATGAACCTGATTTGTTTCTCCAGTATGTTAAACACCATTGTAAGTTAGGGTTTTCTAATCTCAATTTCCCTATTTCATTGTTCCATCAATTGATCTCAATGCGTCTCCTTCCTTCCGTCATCGTTTTCACTCAGCTCTTTACTGCCATTTCCAAATTGAAGCGCCTCCATCCTCACTCCAYCGTCATCTCTCTTTCTAATCACCTCCAATTGTAAATCAAAAAAGGGGAAAAAAACGCAGATAGCGAAGTAATTAGTGACTGAAAGAGAGAAGTAAAGGGGATAAATTAATGCTTACCAGTGGAATGATGATTCTGCCATTTTTATTCAATGTTCTGATGATGAACAGTGACAATATTGAAGAGAGTTGAAGTGAAGTTTTGTTTTCTTATTTTAATCGTTTATGAGATAGATTTTGAAAGAATGGTGTGATTGAGGATTAGAAGGAGTGCAAATAGATGAAAAAGTAGCAAAATAGGTAAATAGAGGGGTCACGTGCGTTGCACGTGACATTTAATGAAGTTTTGGTGGTGGTCAACGCCGGAAACCACCATCTGGCAMTGGTCAACAAAAGGAAGTGTAGTTAGTGGCAGTTCTGGACAAATTTTTTTTTAGTGGGAGTTTCTCGCAAAGGTGTCCATTATAGTGGCACTTGTGGACAAATTTTCCTTATGATAATGATCAAAAGCAAATAAAAGAGTAAAAGACATGTAAAAAAAACACATACTGAAATTAAATTGAAAGGAATTTCGTGAATTTGAGTATGTTTATGTTGGGTTGTTGGATTTTAGATCATCACTGTTGTTGCATCAATGACTTGACAATTCCCCCATTTTTCTCTTCGAAACTCCAGAATAGATTTTTGCCTTTTATTGTACGTATTTATTTCTCTCTCTTTACGTTTATAATTAGGACCCACCTTATTTCGAGCGCTGCAATTTAATATATCGACAATGTAAGAGAGTATTTTATAATAGAGAAAAATATATAATACAGAAGGTATTGTATGCATCAGATGCACAGTAAATTTATTGTGCATCAAACATATAATGACCTTTTATATCAAGATAGTGACCCTTTATATCAATATAGTAACCCATATCACTTTACATTAATATAGTGGTAAATAATAAGGGTCACTATATTGATAAAAAAAGTTACTATATTAACCAAAAAGGTCACTATAATCTGATGCACAGTAAATTTATTGTACATCCGATGTACCCAATACTTTGTCTATATCCTAATTTATATAGCAATATATTGTTAACTTTTTATTGTGTTTGATACGTAGTGCAAAACTATTAAGTTTATTGATGGTTATATGATGTTCAATATACACAAAATTAGACTTCTGATTTAATTATTACGTTAGTGATAGTAAATTCTGGTATATAGTTAATAACAATACTTTTTTGGTTGGGAACCATTTCAAATATATAGCTATTTTCCTAATTATGGAAAATCAAAATAAATTGCAAATAATTTAAATTAGAAACATGTATTAATTGATTAAAACATATTAATGTCAAGTTCTTTAATTTTGAAGTAATTAATTACGTTTGATTTATTTTATAATTTTATGGCTTACTTTAAAATTTCTTTATAAAAATTGTAATTAGTAAGGGTAAGGAGGTAATTTTAGGGGGACACTGTCATCACTTCCCCCTTCCCTTATATAATAGAGATTATTTATCAGTATCTCCATATCAAAATTAATGTGGGTCCTTACATGGGCAACTTCATCAATGCAAAACGCTTCCCAATATTTGAGGAACGATAAGTCACTAACAAAAATAACAATAGTTTAGATAAGAATTATCACCCTACCACAAAAAAAAAAAAAAAAAAATCAAAGCATAATTGAAATTTACTGAATTGTCAACAACAAATATACTAAAAATTACATCAGCAAATTTTCTTCCCGAGCCTTAAAACTCCTCTCTGTAACGAAACCGTTTATGTGTCTTTGTTGAGCGGTGGTGGCGCTGGCTCGCCGGTGACCTTCGACTGTTCTTTACAAGGTCGCCGGCGAGTGGACTTTGCGTTTTCTTCCCTTTAGATTGACAGTTGCTTTCACCATCGATCCATCAATTTGAAGTTCTTCTTCACTCACCATCGCCGACTTGTTCCCTTAGCTTCCTATCCACGCGCTCGTCCTCGGGGGTGGGGTTTGGCTAGGGTTTCGATTTGCTGTCGTCGGTTGCCATTTGTCGGGGATCGTTCCGGTTGGCAGCGTTGATGTTTCAACTGGTTCTAGGCGGATTACGTTGATTGTTTTCTTCTTTTAGTTTTTTTTTATTTTCCTTTTTTGTTCGGCTCCCTTGTACTGTGTTGTCTTTGGCTTTCGAGTTGTGTGGGTATTCATCAATTGTTGGCGTGTTGGGCTGTCGTCTCGTTTTGCGGGAGATCAGTGGTAGGACTCGGGCCTTCACGAGTTTCAATTCTGGAGATGATGGCTAGGTTCGGTCTGTTCCACGGTTTGGAACGGTTCTTAGACTTTGCTGCTACCCAAATCGTGAGTTTGGTTTGGAGGGTGTAGTTCACTACTTTGTTTTCTCTCGACGGTATTGAGCAGTTCTTCTGTGCAATATTTTCTTGGATACGACGTCTCTTGGTCTTCAGTTTTGTCCCATAAGTTTGCCCCTTGAGGTGGCTTCTAAGTTGTTTGTTTTTGCTTTATTTTGCGTTCTCCTCGTAGATTTTAATCTATGGAGTTCAGTTTTTTAGGTTGTATGTTAGGGGTTTCATTGATTGCAAAGATCCGACCGTTTCAATTCGATTATTGGGATATTTAATCGACTCTGCAAGCATGGTTATTCAAGAAGTTTTACATCAGTTATTATGCCAAACTTGCACAAACTCACAGAAAGTATTGCTTCGGATGAAGATTTTCCTTAAGGCTTTATTTGTTCATGAATTTGAACAATCGTATGATGTATTCTAGTTCTTTGGATAGATATATTTGTATTTGTCAATTAGTTTCTGCGAAATTGGATTGTAAGTGCCGTTTGGCTTTTCTTTTGTTGATGAAATCTTCTAGTTTTCGTGTCAAAAAAAGGTCATTACCACATACATGTGACTTAGAGCATGAACAACAGTGAGGATTTGCCCTCCTCTTAGCTCAAAGAGTAGCTCCTCACCATTGCTGAAGATAAGGAGAGGATCCTCTTGCAAAGAGGATGAATTAGGTTCCTCTGTCTGTAGACTGTAGAGGAAGTAATGCCTGGTCCCGCGTGTGTAAGAGGATGATATTACTACCCAAAACGCAGCATTCCATCCCATCAAAGCTTTGCCAAACTACTTGAAAATTGCATTTTGTAGCATTTGTAATAACTTCCCATATGATGCTAAAGTTCAGATTTAATGCATTTAATTATTGGCATGGGCAGCGATTATATTAAGAAAAAAAATATAATTCACAGTAGAAAATGGATTTAATTAAAATTACAAATGTTTAAATAAAAAAGAGAAATATATTGTATATAAAAAAAGAGAAAATGGATTTAAAATAAAAGAGAATTATATTGTATCAATGCCATATATTATTTTAATTTTAGTCAAATCACATTTTTCATTAAGTAATTGCGTTGATTATATATGTTGTTTTAATTAATTAACATTTTGTTTTAATTTAACTTTATTAATGAACGATATCATCAAATTTAAGATAATATATAATTAACCATGATATAATAATATTAATCATGCATTTAAAATTATAAATATTGAAATAACGTAAAGATTATGTTGTAGAGTATATGTAAAGTAGGAAAAGAAGATGTGAAAAGAGGATCCTCTTTGTTGTACGAAAATATAGAGGATAGTTAAAAGAAATAGGATGTGTCAAAAGGAGAAAAAACAGAGAGGAAAAAAAAAAAGAGGAAGAGGACACTCCTCTTTGTTGTTCATGCTCTTAGCACCACCAATGGTGCGTGATCCAAGTTCCTCACCATATTTATCTCTCTTCCTTTTTTTAACAACTCATTTTCCACTAATTTGAGTCACTAACATGGGTTGCTCCTCTCCCCTTCTCACTCACAATAGTAAGCCTCCATGGCTCCCTATCATTCTTTCTCCTTCCACGTGTCGCTTCAGTATGAATTGATAGATTTTTTTTACATTATTTAATAGCTTGTGGGTCCTTGTTGTGGTTACTCCCAATTTCAAGGTGCCTCTTTGAAAGAGTCACTCAAAAGAAGTTTTGTTTATACACCCTGTAAATTTTAATTTAAATTAATGGAATCTATGTATAGAAGATATCACACATATATTACATTCATTTGTATTTTAGTTTGTTGATTGAATCAAATAAAATACAAATAAAAATAGGAATCTGATGCAACGAAAAAAATAGAAAATTTAAATTAAGAGAATAATTTCATTTAAATAGTCTTGATAAACTAAGGGTAAGTAGAAAAACTTATTAGATGTCAGAGTCGAGGGTATCTAATAAGTTTTACCTACTATTGGAGATGAACCAATGACTCTCGCTGTATGAAAGCAATACTCTAACCACCGAGTTAAGTAGGTCTTTTATAATTTCAAAGAGGACTAAATATAACCATCTCGTAGATTGATAATAAATCGATCTGAATATTGCTTATAAGAAATATCAATCGAACATATCGAAGAGCAAGTCTATCTTGACAATTCTCTACGTGGTAAAATATGAAACACAAACACAAGGGATATACCTCAGTTAGGTACAACACCTCTTTTACATGTGCGCCAATGTTTTTTAGGGGAGTCCATCATGCAATAAAAAAAAAATGAGTCTTTTTGATAAATAAATGTCTTACTCTATGACTTTGAGAAAACAAGAGAACAATAGCCTGACAATAAGTTCTAGTTCGGTCCGATTTAAGTGTCCATTTAGTTACCAAATAGAATCGACTATTGATTGGATATCTTGATAAGGTGAATACCCCAACCTATTCACAACTAGAAATTTGTCTTCGGGCGACCGCTTTTAGCGACCGTTAGCGACCGATTTTTCGGTCGCAAAACCGTATTAGCAACCGATTTATCGATCGCTAAGGGATTAAACCTTTGGCGGTATTGGGTTTTTTTACCCTCGCCTTAAAAAAATTTAGCGACCGATAATTCGGTCACTAAATGTTTTTAAAAAAAAAAAAATAAAAACAAGAAACTCAAAATTAAACCAATTAAGCAACCTCACTCATTCACTTCTCTCACTCAACCCTAAGCCTCATTATTCCCTCTCTCCCCCGCCTCTTCTCTCTCCTCTCTCACTCTACGTACTCCTCACCTTTTATCTCCTCTCTCACTACTCTCACCACTCTCCATTATCAGATCTTCAACCAATTTTGAGTTTAATTTGCTAAATTGTGCCTTGTTTCAGACTTTCAGCCTTATATCCTCTTATTATCCCACMCTCTCTCCTTAACCCCTCATCCTCTCCTCCCACTCTCTCTCCTCAACCGCCTCCACCTGCGCCTTCAACGACGTCGCACAACTCCAACACCACGACCATCCTCACCTTCACTCAAAATTTACAGCTCAAGCAACCACCTCTGCCCCTTCGTCGTTGCCCGCTCTCATCTACTTCGCCACTCTCATCGCCGCAACATTCATCTACTTCACCGCCCTCACCCAAATGACGGGTTAGTTTGTAATTCAAATAGTTTTTTTAGGGTTTTTAACTCAAAATTTATAGATCTATAAATTGGGATTGTGGGTTATGTTTTTTCGTTTTTTTTGAAAATTTTCTGAAAATTTTCGTTTTCCTTTTTTGGTAATTGATCTTCTGATTATTCGTGATCTAGGTTTCGTTTTTGATTTCGTTTCTTTAATTTTTGATCTTTTGAAAATTTTGTTTTGTTTCTTTAATTTTTAAATGTATAAAAATTGGGGTAGTGGATTATGTTTTTCGTTTTTTTGGTCAATTGTTTTAACTTTCTTTTTTTAAAAAACAAATCCTGAAAATTTCGTGTATATTAATTTATTTTTGTGGTTTCGATTTTCTGCCTTTTTTTTTGTTTCGATTTTTTTTGTTTCAATGCAGCAAATGACCCTTATCCGAGCTCAAGCTCAGTTATGTCTTTTGGCTATCCTTTTGTTTGTTTAGTAGTATTGGTATCTAATGCATGGACTTGATACAGGTAGCACAAGAGATTCACTCAGAAGCGAAGTTTCAGAATGACTTTGTAGATCAGTTGCATGTAAAACTTCAACACAAACTTTAAAATATTGATTTCTCTAGATCTATAATATTTTGGAAATAATTGAGTGTTTTGATTTTGTTTCTTTGATTTTTTTTTTAATTTCGTTTTCTGATTTTCATTTTTTTTAGATCTCGGATTTTCTAGGTTATAGAAAGTGGTTTTAATTTGATGGGTTTRTTTTAAAGAAGATTGAATTTCATTTTCTGGGTTTGGTTTTAATTTTCGTAATTTTTTGGGTTAGATTCTTCGTTTTTCCCCTTTTATCAATCGAATTGTTCGATCTACTACATGTTATGGTGATTTTGTTTGGGTTTTTTGTGTTTTGATTGGATCTAGTTTATTTGGTGGAATTAGTCGCATTTTGATCCTGAATTGTTTTAAGCGTCCAACGTTCAACTTATTATTTCTAGAAACTCTCAATGATGGTTGAGGATTGGATATATATCTCAAGCAAATGCGAAGCAAAGACGAGGAAGAGCTGGACGAGTAAAACCTGGTACTTTCTTTTGCTTGTATACACGCCATAGATATGAAGAAGTGATGAGACCATTTCAGGTACATCCAGCTTAATTTTTGCAGACAATGTTCCTTTTGTAAGTTGTACAATTATTGCTCATCAAATTTACTCTCTAACATTATCCTGAAGGTTCCTGAGATGCTCAGAATGCCYCTGGTAGAATTATGTTTGCAGATTAAGCTTCTTTCGCTAGGTGACATAAAAATGTTTTTGTCTAAGGTAAGAGCTTTCATATTATCAACAGTTCAGTTGTTGAAGACTCATACTTAATTTGTATTTTAGATGTACAAGTTTTCTGACTGCATTGTGGTTATGTTTCAACATTGGACTTGTTGAGATGGAGATTAGACATTTATGCTTTTTTTTCTAATCTTTTTCTTATGAGATAATGATTTGCATAACATTGTTACTTCTAGGCTCTTGAAAAGCCGAAAGATGAAGCTATAAATTCAGCTATTGCATCATTAAAGGAGGTAATGTTGCTTGCCTTCTCATTTTGAGGTTTATATTGATATGTGTTCTGCGTTTGTAATTTGAATATAAGGAGCTAATCACTAGGGAAATAATATACTTCGTATTAAAATTTCTTCAGTTATTGTAGAACCTTCTCCACTTTTACTATAATAGCCTATTAACCTAGTCTTTTCACTCTGAAATATCCTTGCCGGAACTCTGGTGGAAGCCAGAAAAATTATCGTGGTGATGTGTTATAAGAAAAGGTTGTAACTGCACGCTTGATAGTTGAAACATCTACAAAGCCAGCAAGATAGTGACAAATTAGCTCATGCTCCTCGTGCTTTGGTTCTACTGCGTTTGTGCGTTTTCCTATCTTGCCTATTGGCACAAACCAAAAATCCTTATAGATGTGAGTAGTTGTAACTATTTTATGGAATTGGTAAATTTGAATATCCTACGATGAAAAATTTGAGCGTCAAATATGAAGTTGCCCTACAAGTCTTTTTAGCAATAGCATTTCTATTTCAGTCTGAGCGTATATACGCTCATTTTGAGCGTATATACGCTCGTTTTTGGTTTTTTGCGCCTATAAATACCCTCTTACGCCTCATTTCCGAGGATACGACATACRTTGCTAGACTTCGCATACTCTCTCGCTCTCTCATTCATACTCTCTCACCACTAAAAACACAAAATACGAGTTCTAATACGTCTTTTTGAATCAAATCAACGAGCGAAATCAAGGTATAATTCTGAGGTTACTCACCCAAAACCTCATTTTCTCTTCTTTCTAACTTGATTAATAACTATTCGAGTCTCAATTCAACTAATAAAATGTAGAAACCCACCTTTTTAATCGCTTCATGTGAATATGTAGGATTATTTATCACTTTTTGGTTGTTTTCATTTTCATTAAMTCTATTRTCCTTCTCATTTTCTCGTTGTCATTAATGTTGCTTGTCATTACTAACGTCTTCTTTGCATTTTGTATAGCAAGCTTTAACGAGGCGCTTTCTTCGTCAACACTAACATGTTTGTTTGATTTGTTTAGCGGATCGATCAAAAGTGCTATCATTATATTTAATATTTTCTAATGTTTTGTTTGTTTGCAGCAACAAGGTAAGGGTGATGTATATTTGTATATGCATATTGTATATATGTTTTGTATTGCATTTCGTTTGCTCTTTAAATAAAGACTGGAAATTATGTGAATCACATTAAAGTCAGATTAATTATGGACAACCGGCTTCTAGGCACCGTATTAATTTGATTAATATCAAGTGTTCACGATTTCTAGGATAGGTAGTCGTTTGTGCATAATAGAAATCCATTTTTGTAGTAACTTTAGGATTAGAACGCAAATAAGGTTTCAAAATTG
>SNQN01000509.1:11184-22534 GCA_008642245.1 Bassia scoparia
CAGGTGGATCCACATACACAGGATTAGAACGAGTGCCATGTCGACACTTGGTACAAAGAGTATGTGTCTTGAAACAAGAGCCACAAAGCCAAATCCCCATACGACGAAAAGTCACCTCGGCCGCATTAAAGACAACCAAGTTGGTAGTAAGGGAATGGCGGGTAGTATCCTTTGCACCCGCACAACAATGACGATCCCGTAAGTGGGTAATCAGAGAACTCTTTCGCAACCCATTCCCCCCACCATCCTTACACCCATTAAGACCCACAAAAGGGCAATGGAATTTTTCCACGAACATGATGAAGTGGTCCCAAATCACTGAACAAGGCCGCAAGACACACCAAAATACATCCGATGCCGCTACAAAATTGCTGCAATCTGCCAAGAGAAGAAAAAACCAACCAAAACTTATAGGGAACCCTCACGAACAACCACCAAAGGCAGCCCCTAAACCACCTTGAGGCAACCCAAACATGGAGTGTAACCTGCACTTTAAATTAAGCAACAAATCAACAGTACAAGCCGACCAAAAGCGGCGCCGAAACAACAGCAGACGGCCTCAATTCCAATTGAAATTGCAGTAAGAACCACCCTAAAAGACTAGGCAGGAACCACCACTTAAGCACACCAGATCAGCCGACCCTAACCACCAAAAAAGCACACTTCAGACGACCCGAAAGCACCCTCTCGAACCCCAGACAACCCGCCAGAAAACCTGATAAAAAATGCAGCCCAAAACTGCCCCGGCAACACCCCTAAACTACCAGAATTGCAGCCCAAAACAGCCTAGACAACACCCCTAAACACCACCCAAACCCACCATTCGCGGCTGAACCCGTAACCACTCTTGACTCGCCGCCGAAACGCGCCTGAATTGTCGTTGACAACCTGCCAGAAAATACCAGAAACAACAGAGAAACAACCCGAATTGCGGCCCTAAACAGCCCCGACAACACAATGCAGAACCGTCGACCCAACCACTCCTGAACCCCCGCCGAAACGCGCCTGAACCACCAAAGAAACGATCTTGAAATACCGTTGTAGCAGCCGTGGAATACAAGGAACGAAAACCCGCTGACGAATTGCGCCGCCTCTATCCTCCCAAACCCCGCCGCAGCTGTCAGTAAGTGCCCGAGATAATCGCCGTCAGCCTGCAGTCGGCCACCAGTCGTCGTCAATTACTAGCCGTTGCAAACGTGGGCAAACGTAGTATCGCAGCAGACTCTCTCATCGCAGCAGACTCTCTCTCTAAAACCTGATATTATTATTATTATTATTATTATTATTATTATTATTATTATTATTATTATTATTATTATTATTATTATTATTATTATTATTATTATTATTATTANATTATTATTATTATTATTATTATTATTATTATTATTATTATTATTATTATTATTATTATTATTATTATTATTATTATTATTATTATTATTATTATCTTTTGTTATTTAATATTATTGTTAGCTTAGTTTTTTTTTTTTTGGGTGCTATGTGAATTGTGGTGCTATTATTGTTTAATGGCTTACGTTGATTGCTTGGACCAACTTTAAATGACAATTAGATGTGTTGGTTTAATAAAGTGTTTTGTACCTAGTTAAGTCATGTTTTAATTTAATTCCTTTTGGCAAATTGTATAAGCTCTTGTTCACACCTAAAATCTTTTCTTTTTCTCATCAAAAATTCAGAAAATTCCAATCCAACCCTTCCTCTCCCTTGGTCGGTTACTAATAAGGCTCTTGGGGTGTTTTTGTCCTTATTAGTAGCTAATTGCAACTCTTGATTTCATTAAACACTTAAAACATTTTTTCTCTCATTCAAAGCAAGGTTAGAAAACACAACTCCCTCACCTTCCTCTCCATACAGCCGAGTTCCCCTTTCAAAAAAATAAAATTGGTTGGGTGACTTTTGAAGATTTTATTTGGGTGTATTCAAGCTTGGAGCAAGGAACGATTTCGTAAATTCTTTTGGGCAATCTTTGTTGGAGTTTTCTTAATTCTTTTGAAGTGATTATTTTCACCTAATTCAAGGTAACTAGACTTTCCTTCACTTTGTTCTTATTTAAACATAGAATTCATGTTTAGGATAAAAAAAATTGAAATTGGTTTAAATCGGTTTTATGTTAATAATTCTATTTTAATTTATTTTTGTGCAAATTTCTGGTTGTACTAATTTTTCATGAATTGTTAGGATTAATTTAGAATTATTTATTTGTAATTTTCTTGACTTGCATAAATTGATTTGCAATTTTCTGAAAAATCGAATTAAGTTGTTTTTTTGGGCGTGAGTTGTGAATTTATATTCTGCATAATTTTGTGCTTGTTTTTATTGTATAAATAATTTTATTTAGTCCCTAATTGATCCCTTAAACTATTTGCATAATTGTATTTTTATGGATAATTAAGTTTATGCCTCAAATAAATTGTTTTCTCAATTGTCTTAAACTGATTTTCTGCATTTTTCTTAATTCTGAAATTTATCAATGAAAATTATGTTGTCACGTTTTCTGTCTCTAAATGGTTTAAAAACAGTAGGGAATGATCCAAAATAATTTAATTAATTTTGGTCAATTAATTTAATTAATTTGGGAATTTCTAGCAATTTTGTCATTAAACCGGTTTTTATAAATCTATAAATTCTACAATTATTTTCTTTATTCTAAATTAATTATTTCCTATTATTACAGTACTAAATTGTGTTATAATCTCTTTTGTAATGGTCTAAATTAATTTGGTTAATTAGAAGTATTAATCTATTTAATCAATTAAGACCTTTCAAGTGACTGTTTGGTTTTTCTGTTTCAAACAGCCACGTAATTAGTTGAATTAGGGTTAAAAACTGACTTTTAACATTTATCTAAGTTTAAATAAATTATTTTAGAATTGTTCGGTAATTTTAGATTAAATTTCGATTGGGTTTTTCAATTTATTAAATTATTAGCAAAATGGTAAAATAATCTACTCTAAGTGTTTAAAAAAGTCTTAAATAATTTAGAACTGTACCTATTATGTATTTATTTATTATATAAATTTTATTGATTTGTTTTGGCTTAATTTTGGTGAATTAATTGTTAATAACGTTTTTAACTAGGTTCCTTTAACAATGTAATTTTTTAGTTGTTGTCTTGTGGGTTTTAAACTAATATTTTTGTGCTAACTTACTGTTTTGGTCTCATGCTTAATTACATGGAATATGAAAGAATTTACTTTGTTTTCTATGTGCATTTTGATTTAAATTACTTTCTCAATTGTTTTGCCAAAAGTTTGAATGGTGAACTTTGATCTTTGAAACTTGATTTGACCTTGGTTTTTGAATTTAATTTTGACCTTAATTTGGTTTTAATCTACTTCACGGAATTGTGGAACTTATTTTGGAAATGYTCATTGTGGCCTTTGGGTTCTTAAGGGTAAGTCCATAGTGGTACCTTGAGAACATTGGATTTGATTTGGTTTTGTTTTGGATTTGGTTTTTTGGAATTGATCCTTGATGGTTTTGTTTTGTTGATAATTGGAAATCGTTGGGTAAGTCCATAGTGGTTCCTTCGATTGGACAACACATCTATAGTAGATTGGTTTTGGATTTAGTTGTCGTTCTCATTATGCTGGATCTTCGGAAAATGAGAGAGATTGGCCATTCTTAGACAGGGTTATCATTGTGGTTGATCCGAGGTTCGCCCTGTCTATATCTAGACTTAGTGAGCCGCGAATTTGTTTACTGCGTCTGTTCCAAGTACAATTTGAAAATCCATGTAACTTGTTTAATTTTCACTAGTTTAACTTATTATGGATTTATTTGGTTTTTAATTGACTTGGTTTAATTTTGTTTTGACTATAATATTTTGGAAGCTTTGGTCTATGAATTGAATTCTTTTTATTTAACCCTTTCGTAAATTATTTTTTAAGCTTGAACATGTGTGTTAAGGATGGTCTAGTTACTGGCCACTAAGTGGCAATTTTTTGTGGTTTTTAGATGATGCAAGTGAGGAATGTTATGTTAGGAGCTGCTGGGGAAAGAGGCTATTGAGAGAACTTAGGATTACCCCTTTTTATAATTCGTAATTTGGACTTAACCGTTTTGAATTGTTTAAGTTGTTAGGAGATGTTYCTCCTTGGATTGAATTGTAATAACTTTTATTTAAGTTTGTTTTTGAAATTTTAAATTTCCGTTTTTTTGAGACCCAACTTAGTGTATTGTTTCCGCCAATGCACTTGTAATAAGACGAGTCTTTACAGTTTGTATCAAAGCTAAACGGTTTTGAGGCTTGCTTGAACGAGTTACTTGGAACCTGAGCGATGGACTTGACCTTAGTGTGAGGATTACTTGGGTAGTAAGAAATTGGGATTGCTTTAAGAAAAACAATTGTGAGTGTAAGTTTATTTATATGTGAATTAACCAAATTTTTTCTTTTTGTAGTATGCCYCCTAGAAGTAGAACCCRCYCTGAGAAGAAGGCTGCTCGTCAACATAAGAGAGCATTAGAAAATGCTATCATTGCTCTTGCTAACCGAACCGCTACTCTAGCTAATGGCCAGACTGCCTTTGATCGATTCGACCGTCACCATCCCCCAACCTATGAGGGTGTTGCTGACCCTGTGATCCTTGAAAATTGGTTGTGCGAGATGGAAAAACTCTTCGACGCAATAGGCTGCCTCGATAATGAAAGGGTAGCTATTGGCACCTACTACCTGAAGGAGGAGGCTAATAACTGGTGGGGTATGGTCAAAGCTGAGTGTCTTGCTACTCCTAACTTTGGGTGGGGTCAATTCTCCATCAAGATGAAGGAAAGATTCTATCCTGATGAGCTGAGGTGGTTAAAAAATGAAGAGTTCCTCTCTCAGGAACAGGGCTCTAGGTCAGTGCAAGCTTATACTGACAAGTTCACTGAGTTGTCCCGTTTTGCTGCTGAAGTGGTCCCTACTGAAGCTGAGAAACTCAGGCTATATATAAGGAGGTTGGACCCCTGGATTAGGGTTCCAGTGATGTGTTCTGGTGCTGCTTCTTTCCAGAGGGCTTATGAAGTTGCCCTTAGTGTCTAAGCAATGGTTCAAGAGGAGGAAGCTGCTAATCGTGCTCTCATAGCCAAGAGGTCCTTTCCCTCATCTTCTTCTACAAAATCTTTCATAAAGCCCAAGTTTACCCCTACAAAGAAGGGAAGCACTTCTGGTTCAAAATCGAAGAAATGCTTCAAGTGTAAAAAAGATTGGCACCCTGGCAAAAACTGTGATGGTTCCGTTGTTAAGTGCTTCCACTGAAATGGTGAGGGTCATCGTTCTTCCTTCTGCCCTAAGAATCCTGATGCAAGCAAGTGATAGAGCGTCGCCAACCTATCAAATAATAAACCTAACTCGGTCTCACTAACTAGTAGCAAGGGAAGGAAAGGGTCGAACCCATGAGAGGCGTTGAATCAACCACCGAAAGTCATTGTTTTAATAAGCTAAGTCAAACTAGTGCTTTGAGAATTGCTTGTCGCTAAACTAGGATTTACATCTAGAATTAAGATTAAACAAGAAACTTGGATAAAAAGGTCTAGCGCAATGGCTACACCACTCAAAATTATCAATGAATTACAACAAACAAGGGGGAATCGACTCAATGTTGGTGTTAAATTATGGAACGTCACATAAGACACCTAACTACTCTCTCGAGCTAGAAGGATTACCTAATTAATAGATTACAACCTATTTTCATGGCCACAATTCACAAAACCAAGCATGAAAACCAGATTCACGGTGACAACAACGTTCCCTTGACTAGAAATTCCTATTTTCATGGCCTTTTAGTCAAACAAGTTCAAGGGAGCCTACAACTTAACTTAATCTTTCGATCCTTCATTAAGGAGACTAAAAATAAGTACTTGTGGTGATCAATCACAAGACCTAGCATGCAATCCCTTAAACAAGGCTAATCAACACCAACAAGAGTTAAAACCCTACAAACAACTAACAATTCATGACAAATTGTAGGTTTACCAAACCCTAGAATTTAACTACTCACAATCCATAAATAATTCCATAAACAACAATTTAGAGTTCATAATATGTAAATTCAAAGCTAAAATCAACAACAATCAACTCAACTAATAATAGCATAATAAGTATCAACAATTCACTACAAAGGAAGAACAAAAGAGCTAGAGAAGAGAGAAAGTTACTTGAAGCTTCAATGATGAACAACAATGGTGGAAATCACTTTGCAAAGCTAAAAACTTGAGAATTAAACTAGAAATTACAAGAAATTTGAGAGTAAATTTAAGTTCTAAGCTAAAAACTAAGTGAAGAGCCCTAAATTGAAGATGTCTCGAGCAATTGGCTCCCAAGGGGTATATATATGACCCCCTAAAAATAGAAGAATAAATCCGTAGAACAGTCGAAAAAAGCAAAGCAACACGGACGTGTTGATGGTGACACAGACGTGTTGCTCAAGACAGTAGCAGGCAAAAAGTGGCAAAATTAGGGACCTGACAGTGACACGGACGTGTTGCAAGCAACACGGACGTGTTGGTAGTGTGACACGTCCGTGTTGGTCTTTGTACCTTAGCAACTTCGAAATGCCATAACTTTCACATCGTTTGTCAAATTTAGGCAAATGACCTATCGTTGCGAAGATAACAAAATAAGCTTTCACCTCCAAGTGGAATCACCTCAATCTAATTACTGGTTCAAAAGATATCATCATTTGAATCCACACCTAAGTACGAACGGCTTCTAAAAGTGCTCCAAAAGGAACCTAAAATATACAAAAGCACACAAACTAGCCGTGAAGCTTTAGTGTGACCAAAATAAGTTTAAAACATACAAAACAACACTATAATGCTTCAAAAACACAAGAAAATAAGCACTAAAATACACCTAAAATATGTACAAATAACGACTCATCAGCAAGGTGAGGTTCAGTGGTGATGCTCCTCCCTGCAACAGGGTTAATAATATGGTCGAGATTGAGGAGGATTCAGATGCTGATGTTATTACCAGTACGATTCTTGTGAATTCTATTCCTGCTTATGTTTTATTTGATACTGGTGCTACTGTTTCTTTCGTCTCTTCTTCCTTTATTGAAAAGGCCAAGTTACCCCCTTCCGTGTCTGTCAAATCTTTGATCTCCCATCCTAACGGGGAGAAATTTTCTTGTCATATTACTTTCCGAAATTTTCTTGTTGTCATTAATGAAGTGGAGATGATCGAAAATCTCAAAGAGTTCTCTATGGATGAGTTTGKTGTAATCTTCGGCATGGACTGGTTGAAGGATCACCGTGTTGTCTTCTATTGTAGGGATGAGAAGGTGGTGTTGAGAAACCAGAAAGGGAAACGAGTTTCTTATTCTAACATCAAGCCAAAGCTTAGTGTGAAGATCGTCTCTGCTATGAAGATGTTGAAAATGAGATTYAAAGGGAGCGAAGTGTTCTTGTGCAAAGTAACTGAAGTCTCCGAAGGTGTTAAGTTCTAAGACATCCCTGTTGTCAGTGACTACCCTGATGTGTTTCCCGTAGAATTACCGGGAATCCCTCCCAAAAGAGATGCGGAATTTGGGATTGAATTGATTCCAACTACCGCTCCTATTTCCAAAGTACCTTTCCGAATGGCACCCTCTGAAATGCAAGAGTTGAAGACTCAATTGCAAGAGCTTGTTGAAAAGGGTTTCATAAGGCCTAGTGCTCTCCCTAGGGTGCTCCAATTCTTTTCGTGAAGAAGAAGGATGGTAGTATGCGGATGTGTAATGATTATCGTGAGCTGAACAAGGTGACTATCAAGAATAAGTATCCCTTGCCCAGGATTGAGGATCTTTTTTGATCAATTGAAGGGCGTTGGTGTCTTCTCTAAAATCGATCTCAAGTCTGGTTATCATCAGATCCCTTTGAAGAAATATGATATCCAAAAGACGGCGTTCCGGACTACATATAGGCATTTCGAATATGGAGTCATGCCTTTTGGTCTTACGAATGCCCCTACCATGTTCATGGACTAGATGAATAGGTCCTTCCATGAGTTGTTGGACGAGTGTGTAGTCGTCTTCATTGATGACATCTTGGTTTTCTCGAAGGATGAAGAAGAGCATACTAAACATCTAGGAATGGTGTTAGACATCCTTAGGAAGCAGAAATGGTTTGCAAAGTTCTCAAAGTGTGAATTCTGGCTTAAGGAAGTGGCATTTCTAGGCCATGTTATCAACAAGGAAGGAGTGAAGGTTGATCCAGCGAAGATCAAGGCCGTTCTTGAGTGGACAAGTCCCTCTAATGTAGCTGAAGGTCGAAGCTTCCTTGGTCTTGCCGTTTATTATCGGAGGTTTGTGCATAACTTCTGTATTATTGCCCGACCTCTAACAAGTTTGATGAAGAAGGACTGCAAGTTCTGATGGTCCGAGGATTGTGAAAAGGCCTTCCAGTTGCTAAAAGAGAAGCTCACAACTGCTCCTGTCCTAGCCTAGCCAACAGATGGAGAAGAGTATGAGGTGTTTAGTGATGCCTCGAAGAATGGTCTGGGTTGCGTGCTGATGCAACTAGGTAAGGTTATTGCCTATBCTTCAAGGCAATTGAAGGTTCATGAGAGGAACTATCCGACGCATGATCCTGAGCTGGTTGCTGTGGTGTTTGCATTAAAGATTTGGCGACATTATTTATATGGTATGCCATGCAAGTTATACACCGATCATAAAAGCCTCAAGTACATTTTCACTCAGACAGAATTGAATATGCGTCAGAGGTGCTGACTCGAGCTTATTAAGGACTATGATTTGACCTTGGAGTATAAGGAGGGAAAAGCTAATAAGGTTGCTAATGCCTTGAGTCGGAAGCCGGTTTACTTGTTGAACTTTATGAGGGTCCTCTCAAAGGACTTATGTGAGGAGTTCCGCAAGATGGAAATTGAAGTGGTCTCCTTAGGTGGGGTTAAGGCTCGTCTAAGTGCTATGATTTCTAAGCCCGATCTTTATGTTGAGTTAAGGGAAAAGCAACAGAATGATCCTAAGCTCCAGAAAATTCGAGCTGCTAAAGCTCAAGGTCGAGTCGAGAATTTCACTATTGTTGAGAATGGAACTATGAGGTTCAAAGGACGATGGTGTATGCCTAATGATCCGTTTTGAAGAATGTGATCACGAAGGAAGCTCAGAACACTCTTTATTCAGTGCATCCCAGATGCTCGAATATGTACAAAGATCTCAGGTTGAGCTTTTGGTGGCTTGGTATGAAAAAGGACGTTGTTGAGTTTGTTGCCAAATGTTTGGTGTCCCATAAGGTGAAGATTGAGCATCAAAGGCCGGGTGGTTTGTTGCAACCACTTCCTATTCCAGCATGGAAGTTTCACTCTGTTTCCATGGACTTTATGATGGGATTTCCTATTTCTGCTGGTGGCTTGAATGCGGTGTGGGTGATAGTTGATCGCTTGATTTAAGTTGCTAGATTGATTCCTATGAAGAAGACTTGGTCAATGGAATAAATGGCAGAGGCCTATTCGAATGAGATAATAAGGGTGCATGGTGTGCCTAGGGAAATTGTGTCTGATCGAGATCCCAGGTTCTTATCTCATTTTTGGTCCTCATTGCAAAAGGTTGTTGGTACGAAGTTGAAGCTCAGTACTGCTTTTCATGCCGCAAGTGATGGGCAAATGGAGAGAACAATTCAGACTTTGGAAGATATGCTTCGTGCTTGTGCCCTAGAATTTCAAGGCTCATGGGTGAAGTCCTTAAGTTTGGTAGAATTCTCTTACAACAACATCTACCATTCAAGTATCCAGATGGCTCCCTATGAAGCTCTTTATGGCAGGAAATGTCGTAGTCCTACTTTTTGGAGCGACATAAGTGATACGTTGGTGTTGGGACCCGAACTTATCCAAGCTGCAGTGGAAAAGGTCAAGGTCATTCAGGAAAAGATGAAGGGTGCCCGGGATCGACAGAAGTCTTATGCTGATTTGGGTAGGAGACCTATTACATTTAATGTTGGGGATAAGGTGCTTTTGAAGGTGTCACCAATGAAGGGTGTGTCGAGGTTTGGTGTGAAGGGCAAGCTCAGCCCTAAGTATGTGGGTTCTTATGAGGTTCTTGAGAGGGTTAGTGAAGTGGCTTATAGGTTGGCCCTGCCAGCCGAGCTATGTAAGGTTCATAATGTGTTCCATGTCTCCCAGTTAAGGCGTTATCGAAGCGACCCTTCACATGTTATAACCACGGAATCTGTGGAGATCGAACCTAATTTGACTTTTGAGGAAAAGCCAGTCAAAATTCTGGATCGTCATGTGCGTGCCCTGAGAAGAAAGGAAGTGCCTTTGGTGAAGGTGTTGTGGCATAGCCAGAAGTATGAAGAAGCCACATGGGAAACTGAGGAGTCTATGCGACAGAAGTATCCCGAGTTGTTTGTAGCCGAGTAATCGTAATGATGCCTTTTGTCCTCATTCCTGTTTTCTTACCTTTCTCTTTGTAAGTTTCGAGGACGAAACTTTTTATAAGTGGGTAGGATTGTAATACCSCGAATTTTCTCCATGGCATAATTTTATTTTTATGTCACCTTTCTAGTAATTCCTCTCTAAGTATAGCTTCTTTTTTTTAGTTAACATATTATTATCATTATTATTATTATTATTGTTGTTGTTGTTGTTGTTGTTGTTGTTGTTGTTGTTGTTGTTGTTGTTGTTGTTATTATTATTATTAATGTTATTATTATTATTATTATTATTATTATTATTATTATTATTATTATTATTATTATTATTACTACAATTATTACTATTATTACTATTATTATTATTATAATAATAAAAAGTGTTTACATATTACATAAAGCTAGATGGGAGGCTCGAAACAAGTTGTGCTCCCACCCCCTTCTGAATAACAAAACACAATATATGGAAAATAAACGCATTACTCTTAGCATTGTTCGAGTGGCTAGCATACACTGACTGAATGCGTGACAGCGTGCCCATGGAGTCCTTATCCGGCTCCCTGAAAGTAAAGAAAGCAAACGATACAAACTTGTATCCATTTTCCTCGCACTTGGTCACGTACTTCTTGTTTTTCTTCTCCACAACATTGTGTAACGCCATATTGGGAGCCCATGAGCCCCCGCTTGTGCCTGCAAAGGGAGAGATGCCCGTCACATCCAAGCATACGTCCTTACCTCAGTACCAATTAAAGAGTATAAGGTCTGCCGGCCGAAGATCATGCCCCGTTTAAGATAAGAAACCCATAAGAGCCTCCTGGCGTACCACGATCCCAACTTTCGAACAAATTTCAAATAGAGTATCACGCACTAGATTATGTCTGAACTTTACACCCACTTCACTAGCGCAATGAACCGCATGATCTCCCCATTGATCCATCTTGGGAGCATTGCAACTTGGGCATAGACTACCCTCAGAGAA
>SNQN01000509.1:27517-49657 GCA_008642245.1 Bassia scoparia
ATTATTATTATTATTAGGAAAAATGGAAAGGAATAATCCGAACTTTTGCTGGTCTTCAATTAATAATCCGAACCGATTGATATTACGGAATAATCCGAACTTTAACCCTAATCTTCATTAAACATACTATTTGACTAAGTTAACCTGCTAATTCTCTCTCCTAACTCTCTTTAACCGGTAACCCTCCTCCTCTCACTCTTCAAATCCCCCTCCCACAACCATCCTCCACCGTACCCCCCAGCCCCCCCTGCTCTAGTTTAAATTCGAAAAGAAGGGGGAAGGGGAGCCGTTAAGGCTGGGGTATAAATACCCCTTGAAGCGGAGAGAGAGAGACTTTTTTAGCTCTGACTTCTCTCTAAAAAATCACTATCGCTTCGCACTTCTCTCTCTACTCTTCGCAAATTTTCGAAGTTCGACGACGACGTATCTTCGCAATTTGCGACTTCTAATCTTCGCAACTTCGCAGTTTTTCAGATCTTCGCCAACCCTTTGTTGACTTTGCACCTCAGGTACTGTTCGCACCTTTTCTTTCTTCGTACTTATTCTTTATTCTTTTTTAGCAAAGTAATAATTAGCGCCGCAAGTTCTACGGACTCTTTGCCCAATAAGAATAGAGTTGGGGGCTTGGAAGAGCCTAGTCCAACTTCGCCTAGCTCAAATTTAACTGCTTACTCCTCTACCCTTGGTTTTTTGTACTCGCACTCAGTAGACCCTCACCCCATCCTTGACACTCTGTCTATTCATGTCAGAATGCCTCGCATTAAGACCACTGCTCGTATGAAGCCTGAAAACCAAATATGGGAAGAGAAGCAAGAACCAAGTACTTCTAGACGTTTGCCTGTGCGAGCAAAGGATTGGAGCACTGACTCCGAGGACCWTAGTGCTCGCATAGACGTTGCYATGGCCGAGGGCAGCGAGGAGGAAGTGGACTTGAAKYCTGCTAAGGCCAAGGGTAGCGTTGAGGAGGTGGACTTTGAGAAGGCTCCCATTGCTTGGCTAGCCAAAAATAAACCTCCTATTYAGGAGTCMTCTYAAGATAACYACAAGGACAAGGACAGTCCTCCCTCAACCAAAGTGCGAAAAGCTTGGAGGGTCGCACTTCAGCAGTTCCAACACATCTATGCACCTCACATTGGCTTRGTCTRGCCTGAAGTCAAGGAGAGGTTCGTGATCCCTGCTGAGGGAACTGCGATCACCCAAACCACCGAGAACACCTTCGCAGTTTACAAAGCGGTGGTGGACTTGGGTCTTCGCTTTCCTTTAAGTCCCTTCATAATAAACTTGATGAAGGCCTATGTCATAGGCCTCGCACAATTGACACCGCAGTCTTGGTGTCACATTCTTGGGTACATGGCCACCTGTAAGGTGAAGAACTGGCCATGAAAAACTGAGGTCTTCCTTCGCATGCATCTGATCTCCAAGAACCGCAGATGCCAAACTGGTTGGTTCTAGCTTTCGCAGATGGAGAAGTACATGACCTCCTTGGACAAGCCAAATAAAGTGTACAACTGGAAGAATGACTTCATCCTTGTGCACACCACTGACACACCCCTCGCTAAAATCCTCTCCGCTTGGACATCGCATCAGATTACATACAAGGAGAGCGAGTTGGGTGCGAGGACTCCTGATATTGTATAGCAGCTAGAGTACTTTGAGACTACGGAGTACACATATAGGACCCTAGGTCGCAAAACCAAGGTTCCCAAAAACTAGCTCCTAACACTTGAATGCTTCTGCAATCAGGACTTTATGGGAGCCTTTGGCCTCACAGGTGGTCGCAGAGTAGAGCGAGAGCTGAGAGGTATACTTTCAATTTCCTTAATATTGCTATTGTTTGAACTTTATCTAACCAAGTGTTCCTTCTCGCAGATTCTGCTCGTGCTAGACTCCTAAATCACTTGAGTGGAGCTATGTCGGGTGAAGACTTTCAGGCCTTCTCAACCGCATGGCGGCTAAAAATTCTTGGCGAGAAGAACGCCATCCATCGGGTATCTTCCTTCGCAATTCAACTCTTGGTCTTCGCATGAAAAGTTTTCTCTAAAGCGAAGGCCAGAGGCTCGCGTCTCGCATGAACATTGGCTCAAATGAGAAGTGCGAGTCAGTTTATTTGTTTTGTCTGCGATGATTCTTAATTAGAATTTTTTCATTTTGTGAAAGCTTGAGAAGCCTTTCGATATCCTCAAAGCTGCYAGGACCCCAACTCCAWAGAAGGACAAGCCTTCTAAATCTGCTCCAAAGAAGTCTTCTCCTTACCATGTTAAGAAGAGGGCACACACCTTGTGTAATCCCCCGTAATTTTCAAATATTTTAAATATATTTTCTTATAATTATATACGATTTATATTAAAAAAAAAGATATATATTTTATCTGAATGCTATTATTTTCGTTTAAATTATACTTTATTATAGAAAACATATATATTTTATCTAAATTAATTATTTTTGTTCAAATTATATTATGATAAAAAATCTATCTTTACCTCCTTTATCCAAAATAAAATAAATAAGATATTTCAATCTAGCTTAGCCAAATACTTAAGTCAATTAAGGGTTTCATTCTTTTCCCTTATTATTTTCACACGCCAATTTTATTTCAAAAAAAAATATAAAAAGAAAGAAAGCAAGAAGAGGAGGAGAGAGGACCGACGACGGCGGCGGTGGTGGTCGACGGCAGCATCCTGCGGCGGCAACGCAATAGCAAGCAACAACAACAACGCACGACTTCCTCTGTTTCTCCCTCTCTCACGACTTCCACTCGGGTATCTCTAGAGGTTGTACTCTTCCCATAGGTCTCTTATTAGTTTCACTTCCTAAAGTACTCAGCTAATCATAGAAAACTTCGAAAATCAAATATCAATCACATTCTTAGGCATAGACCACTCACAAACCGCCTTTACTTTTGCAGGATTCACAAACACACCTTCCTTAGAAACATAATGACCTAAAAACAGAAATGTTCCAACCGAAACACACATTTAGAAAGGTTGACATAACATTTACGACTGTGAAGGGACTCTAGGACAGTCCTCAAGTTTTAAGCACGTTTTCCTTATTATATTCCTCGAATATATCAAAATATCATCAATAAAAACAACCACAACTTGTCTAGGCACTCATGAAACACTCGATTTATTAGGTCCATCAAGACTTCAGTGCACTAATTAACCTCAAAAGACATGACCGTAAACTCACAGTGTCCATAACATGTCCTAAGGCACACTAAAATCCCAAAAGTGCCAAAATGAGAAGTACTTTATATTGCCTCATTAGTCACTCCCACCCTTTAACGCAACTCAGCTTTTAACTTTAAGACACGCTACCTCTTTTCAACTTATTCAATAATCAATATTTCTTGGCCGTGGGCACAAAATAAGCAAGGAGCACACAGTCTAGTTACGAATAAAACTTCAACCGAGACAAAACTTAGTGAAAAGCAATTGCGGACGACATTCGAAAACCTCCCACTGTCCATCCTACTCATCCCAAACCAACTTATTCATGGCATAAAATCCTCTGTTCCAACTCTCACTTCCCTGAGTAACAAAGTAAAAAGCTCCCTCCGGTTCCTTCACCCTAGGAGAGAAAGAGAGGAAACTATAAGTATCCTTTCAAGTGTCTCACAACAACCATCGACTGCTCGTAAATAATAAAAAAAGTTTAGAATTAGTAGGATTATGCCACTAACGTATGCTTTCGTCAACCTCCAAGAATATCAAAGCTACCAAATAAAACGAAACATGCTCTTAATAATGACATCTAACTGAACTTAAAATAAAGTGGATAAAACGAAGTGATCCTATCAACGCAAAACTTGCTAAAGCTCATTGGTTTCCAACCAAGCAAATTCTCGAACTTTGACCAACACTCATAATCACAATAAAATAATAACTACCATCACAAACATTACTCAAAAGAGATACAACATCAAGGGGGACAATAAGACAGTCTCAATCTAGTTCAAACAAAATTCCATTCTCAAGTAGTAAGGGTCTCAACCGTCTTTATATATAGATAACCATCCCATAAGTCATACAACTTTATTACGTATAATACACTCTCATTTTGAATATAAACCAAACTGTCGATAATTCGCTTCACTTACCATCTATCCTCAATATAATAACATGACATAACCTCAAATCACCACCTTTTTCAAAAGACAACTTCACAGTTCTTAAATATAGTATAATGCTAAGGTAAAAAAAGATAGTCATTAAGATCATCCCTCTTCATCATTACACAAAGTTACTCCATCCCAATCATTACGTCATGTGTCTTCCGATCCTACTATTGACTTCTCGCACAACAATACAATTGCCATCAATAAATCCTTATAATATACAAAAGCATCCCAAATTTCCAAGCGTTCCTAGACAAATCATGTTGAAACACGCTCATCATTTTTCTTTAAATCATCCATACTTGCACGTAATATTCCTCAATAAGTTTCATCTCTAGCCTCCTAATTCACCTAGCGCTTTGAGTTATAATCCTCATCAAATACCAATACACAATAATGTACCATCACTAAAGTCAAATCATATTGTAATTAATATGTAACTTCATAACACGAACAACCTTAAAGAAATTCAACAAATTTTCCTCAAACATTGGTAATAACACATTTCTTACCAACTCAATCACTTCCCCAACATTTGTGTCATGCTCCTCGTTAATATACTTATCATGCTTCCTCGTTAAATACTTAGCTCTGCCATGAGTAATTCAATCAACAAGTTCACTACATTAGGATTTCCATACATTAACCACAAAAACCAATAGCCACTTCGGCTGCAGAGGTACATATCTTAGTCTCACTTTTGAGAAAAAAAGTAAACAATTAATGTCTTATATCCACAAGGATTGATCATATCACCTCCTTACTTACATGCATGACTAAATTTAACACCAAGCCATCCCAAGGTCAAATACATAATAGATCTCATTACCTCCATAATATGCTCGATCAATAACTACACGATTTTCAATAAATATAACTCAATAGTAACACAGGTCCAAATAGTCACATTCACTCAATATTTCTTTTCCCTTTGTTAATTCATGTTTTGATTATTGATTAAACTTGAATTTTTATAATCAAATGTTTTACTAATAATTTGAGTATAATCTGCTACAAAATTACAAATTTGAGTTTTGTGAATTTGTTAGCACGTTCCGCTTGGATCGCTACAAAATTTCCTCTGCTTTCAGGGTTGAGAATGGGTGGAGCTTCCCTTCTATGCTACCACAAGAGAGCTGATCTTGGTCTTGAACCTCGGGATGGCTTGGCACTCGCGTTCCTCGAGACGCCTTAGCACCTGCAAGAAGGAAATAATCGCTTGGATTATCTCCCCTCCGATGCCTAAGTAAGTAACAGGAAGAGGGAAGTGATAAATGCTAAGCTATTTAGAGGGAAGTAAGAGAGATAAAGTCCATACTTGCTTAAGTATGAATTCATGCTCTCAAGTATGTAAAAGTTGTTGTAAAATATTGCCTCTCAAGGGTATTATAGGCTTTTGCCTTACCTCTTGGGTTCGGATGTTAGACTTGTCACCATCCTGTGCATCGTTACCTGTTTTGCTTGCTAAGCTGTTCTTTCGTGATCGCGGTTTCCGGGACGATTATTTGCAGATCGTCCACCTCTCGGCTTCTGAACGTGTCTACGAGTATCATGCGTCGGTGTCGTGATTTCTCATCGACACGTAAAACACGACCTTATTTACGATCCACAAATCATTCCCTCAAACCTCCTAATACGCTTGTATTAGGATGGTTTTGATAACAATTTCATTTCAATGTGGACACGGGGCTCTTCCTCGATTTTGTGTCATTTCTCCAATAGGTTTCCTCGATTTTCGAGCCTCCAATGAGTACATTCACTCTCGATTTTGTGCCTGCACTAGGAACATCCAGTCCTCGATTTTCGTGCACACCTTTGACAAATACACTGTGATTCCCAGCCGTCGAAGTTCGTACCAGATTGGTGGTTCTATCCTTGGAATTGAGCCACAGTCTGAACATTACATTCTGAATTTTGTGCCTATAAACACTAGAAACGTGAATCCAGACAAAATCTCATTTTGGTCTGGATTACCCTCAGCCAATCACTCAAAAGCTTCGAATTGGGCTTCAAAATAGGCCCAAACCATTTGGGCTTTTCGTCTTTCCCGCCATTTTTTTCGAATTTCAAATTCGAAAATCCATACCTACCACACCAATTTTCTATAATAGGGGTAGGAGAGAGAAAGGTTGGTGAGAATTAATTTCTGAATTTACTCTCTCCTCTCTCTAAACTCCTTTAGCTCTCTCTCTTCTTTGCCAAGCAGAACTCTCGTTCGCAGCTAAGGTTCGAGTTCTCAAGCTTTCTCGACCTTGTTTCTTCGTCTCAGTCTTCGCTTCTTCAACTCAAGTAAGTTTTTCTTTGAATTTTGATTTTTCTCATTCTTTTTATCAAAGTAATAAACATTTTCGTCTTCGTCATCGAGCCCTAATAAGTCGGATGTTGGCTTCGTGAGCCCAGGCCAACATCTCCAGGATCTGTTGAGACCCAGGTTCTTCGTTTCCCAATATCATTTTTGCCGAACCCAACCTGAATAAATATCATCCAATACATCTCCTTGCAGGATTTAACATGCCAAGGTAACAAACTGCCTGGGTTCAGCATTAGCAGTAGACAAGACAGATCCGCGAAGGTCCCTCGACTCGCATATGACGATGACACTATTACATTTAACCTGAAAGTTTAACCTTACGTATCGACGGAGGACATCTTCGTGACTGAATCCCTGACAAACCATCCCAATCCTGCGAAGCCTCGCAGCTACCCAACCCCTGAACTTAAAGGCGCGAGGCTGATCCGCTGAACGTCCGCGAATAAGCGCTTATTGCACTATGCTAGATTCGAGCAAGCCTCGATTTAATATTATCCAAGAAAGGATCGCATCGTGATGCGCTAAAGCACCTTCGCATTTACAAGACGTAGTGGACCTTGGATGAGTGCCTGTTAGGAGATTTTTCCACCATCTTCTCGCTGCCTACGGGATGCTTATCCAGTTGACACCAACTCTTGGTTCACTATTGGGTACTTCCGCTATTGCAAGCGAGGGTTATTCCCACGTTCGCGTCTTCGTGCGAATGCATACCTTAGCAGAACAATAAATGACCTATATGCTGTACCAATTGGCAACCGTGAGGCTTCATGACACCTCCAAGCCAATAAATTCAACGTTTGGAAGACTATTTCTTCTTCCTTCGATCTGGCAGGAGAAGGAAAGCCAAATTTGGCTGCTTGCACGAGATCCCAATCGGTAAGAATCAGAATTGGGGACTCTTTTCAGGAATGAGGAAAGCAAATGAAGTACTTCACCTCACAACAGCAAACCTTTGGCGAATGGAACAACCAGGATTTATTCCCAAGTACTGGCTTCCCTTTTATGAGTTCTTCGTTACAAGGACTTCCTATGCTTCTCACGAGGATGCACTAGGAGAGAGAGATAGCTTCGCATTTCTTTATGTTTGAACATTCAGCATTCCTATTCTAACCTTCATTTGCTGTTCGCAAGAGCTGCTTACAATAGATTGCCTCTATCCAAAGGGCAAAATGACCAGAAGGACTACATGCCATTGCTGCGGAGGCTAGTATCGCAGCCTTAAAGAAAAAATAAAGACCGTGCTGTAAAGTCTCTAACACTTAGTTAAATCATTCCATACTTTTAGTGAGTCGAACTTGCGACGTACACTCCATGTACTGGTTTTTACTTCGCAAGTCATCCCCTTCTATAACTAGCACATCGATATTTGAAGGAACTGAGCGAACGTGCACCTACAGCATGGGTATAATTTCTGCCTTTTCGCAGACTACTCTTCTTACCATGTTAAGAGGTAGATCAACGTACACCTCAGTTACTCACCATGATAAAAAAACATCTTCGCATTATGTTCGATTTCATTGATAATACCTATGGCGAATGAAAAGAGCAGGTATCACTAGGTGACGTCGCAAATCCACTCAAGATGTTGTGGTATATCGAAGTACACTTCATGCTTACCTTAGAATTTCATCGCATCTTTTATTGTTCTTCGAAGGGACAAACTGCAGATTATACAGACGTACTTCCAAGTCCCTCATTAGTTATATCTGCGAAGGTACACTCATTGCGCTTGCATTCTTCTTCGCATCGCCTTTGTGTTTTGGCGAACCGAAAATGCAGATACCCACTGAGGCTGTAACTTGATTCGCAACCCTCAGTTATTGGTATTGCGAGTTACACCTTCATCCTTGCTGCTTGAAGTTATCTTCTTCGTATATCGTCTGCAATGTTTCGTCGAAGATAATTGTAAGCGTGTTCACTTGAGGTGTACGGTTCGACTTCCTCCTTGTCTTTCAGGGGAGTTTCCGCAACAATTACCATATTGAACTAGTCTTCAAATTTTTGTCTGTCTTGTTGATAGAACTAACACTTTCTTATTCTTCGTTCTTGGATCTTCCCAAGCCTTCCGTGATTACTGAAGACATTAAGCGACGAGACGGTCGCAACAAGAAAGCTTACTCCTGCGAAGAAACCCCTAACGGGGCTTCCGGAGATGTGAAGCGGTGATTCTATTGACCCTGTGAGGTTGGAGCGTGCTTCGGTACTTGCTCAGTACAGGACCATGCGAGTTATTCTCTGGATGCGATAGAGGAAGGCTCATCGCAGGGCTTTAATTCGCGAAGCACCAGAGCCAGCCTCTCGTTATCTCCCTATACAGGACGATACCATTTCGCTGCTCGATGGTGAGCACTTAAATTTTAACACTTATGGCGAAGCCAGACATTCAATGATACTCCCCTCGCCTAAACAGATACCCTTTGAACTAAGTGGTGATCTAACAGTTCGAGTGACCTGACCTCGCCTTTCATAAGTTTTGCATGAATTTTGCCATCAAGTATGCGAAGAACTTGCTAATCGTTCACAGCTATTGCTGACAGCCTTCTCTCCCACCATAAACTATGACGGGAGCTCGAAGTATATTATCTCCAATTAATACCAACGATGACAATTCGTCCCTCCCTTTGTCTCTCCGCCATTCCGAGGCCCACACGCTCCAGGCGAAGCCATCGACAATGATCCAGACCGGGCTTAAGGAGGTCTTCGCCCAAAACATCCAACGTGGCGGAGGGACTTTCGAACGCCAGGAGAGGAACGAAGCCTGCGATCGAAAGAGAGGAGGATAGCGATGTCTCCAGAGCTTCGCCAAAAACTTCCAGCTTCCTCATTAAAACGAAAAATGTAAAGGAAGATGTGAATGTGCTCCTTCGAGATCTGAGTACCACCTTCGTGACTGATTCGAAGGCTCTGCTGGAGCCAGTCGAAAAGTGTTGCGGAGTAAGAATTTCTCACCACTTAGATTAAGATTTCGGATTTTAATCTCCTTCTATTTGCCATCATCTAACTTCCATTGACTTTTCCTTCGCAGCCATGCTGCAGGCGTAGATGACTGGCGAAGGCTATTCGCCCATTACCTCGTCGGAAGCGAAGTTCAAGGATGGCATGCGTATCAGAGGCTAAGAAGCCTCAATGTCTTATATCCTGCAGCAGACAACACCATGTTCTCGAACTCGAATGCGAGTACTGAAGAGATTGCTCAGCACGTAGCTGGCAGAGACCAGCGAAGCTTTCCAGCTCTTCGAGTCTACAAGACAGCAAGATGACGCTCGAATCTTCCAAAGCTTCGAAAGTCTAAAGTCAGTGCGTTTTGTATGGCAGAAGTCTCGCTATCGACGCCTGTTAGTTGTGCTGCGAAGGTGACAAACAGGTACAGATAGCCACAAAAGAGAAAGTTGAAAGCTGAGCGGAGGCAAATATAATGAGAAAACTTCGCAGAGAGCGAAGGAGCAGCAATCGACTATTCTGTCTACTGCCCTCTTCCAAGCTTAGAATCCTAGAGCATACTGCTTGTATACAATGAAAGCAGGTGAGAAGACATGTGAACAGATTGCGAAGATAACGTGAATAAAGAGATTGAGGCTCTCATCGCTATGGCTTGAGACCATGCCCTATCAAAGACGATTTGACCTTATGCGTGTCTCGAAGAGCGAACATCGAAACTATGTTCGAGAAGAAGCTATCCTCGTTCGACAAGAATGAATCCTCTGAAGAGCTCTCAACCAGCTTTTCGATCTTATTTATGGATGACGATGAGATGAGGGCTTCGACTCTCCTCCTACCTCCCTTCGCCAAGCCTCCTTTTGCTTTCCATATCATATTCGAATTTGTATAGTCATTTAAACTCTTAATTGTAAAATTTTGTGCCTTCTAAACAATTTCACTTGCTATGAAAACTGAAAATCTACTTGCGGAGCCTCCTGTGCGCATTTTGCGGACCTCCTGCCTCGCACTGGTCATTATTACACTTAGGCACTACTGCCATATTGTCTATCTATCTTCTTAGATGTTGTCTCTTCGATGTTTGTGTTTGCCTCTTTCTATGTGTACACTCTTATCCTTCGCATCCCTCTGTTCGTCCGCCTGTAAGTACTTGTGCCAAACCCTCAATGTTTGCAACAAGATACCACATCTAGATGCCTCGCAGATAACCACAGTAGTCAAATGTCTCCTTCTCAGTTAGTAGCCAACCTTAGACAAGTCTACCTTACCAGTTAGTAGCACCTTACCATGCCGAACTAGAACATCAGTGATACCACTGAAGTCTTCGACCTCCCACCTAGACCATCAATGATGTTGTTTTTCCGACGAAACTCTAGTTATTAAATACAAAAAATTGATTGATTGAGACTAGAGGGTGTCAAGTCAACTCAATCATACGATTGCCCTGAAACTTGAGATGTGAGTATGACATTGTTCTTCAACAGGTATACCTGGCCTCCTTCGTCCAGATTAACGTCAAGCTTGCACCAAGTTGATAGCCCTTGCGCCAAATCTTGAAACACATTCGCCCTCGCAAGTAAAAACATCTTGCCCTCGAAAGTTAATAACATGCAGGAACTTGCCAGTTGCAGTTCCTGCACAATTACTAATCAGTACTGCAACTGCATCTATGCCCTCACAGTAAACTACCGCCAAACGCTGTTGCAGAACCTAACTTCAGTACACTGCTATGCCTTCGCAAGTTTAGATACACACACTCGTATATTACATTCTTGCCTTCGCAAGTTTTAGTCATTACCTTTAAAATGGCATGAGCCTAGAATTGTAGGGGTCACTTGCCTCTTCAAATCAAGCTTTGCTTGGAAAGCCTATAGTATGGTAAAATACGCAATTACAACTTCAATATCCCACCTAGCTATTGAGCTCACTTATGGATATAAATTTTAGCTTTTTATTCCTTACGACGATAACATTGTCTACGGTGATCAACATTCGTTAGACATAAAATAGCCTTGTGCCCCCGGTTGAGGGTCTTGTGCCCTCGTTTTGAGGTCTGTGGCCCTCTGTTGAGGGTCTTTGTAAGAGATAGAGGGAAGTTTGCCCTCGGACTAAGAAGAACAACGACTTTTGAAGTTAAAGTCATTAGAAAGTTTCATCCATAATCTTACTTAAAAATACAAGCCGCTTGGCCAAATCTGCTAGGGACTTACACTTGCGATTAAATATGAATAACTTTTCAGATATGGTGTTCCAAGGTGAGACAAGCGTTGTTGATTTTGCGTCCTCCGGCTGTAGGTCATCACGTAGACCTCGGAGCAAATGCCGATGAACGGACGCGTCCAATTGTGTTAGCCTCCCTCTTCTTGGCACCGACCAGTGATTCACTTTGCCTTAAAACCAAAATCACCAGCTGAAAGTCGATGGTTCACCCTTTGTGTATTCCCTGACATCCTGTACTTGTAAATTTGTTGCGCTATGGCGCCGACTCTAATTCAAGTCAAATCCCTGACCGATACTCGCTCAAAGGATCAAGATTCGCCATTATCGTTTCTGGAATAGAGCAAACTCGTAATGTAGCTCATACTGTTTCTAACGGGAGCACAGCGGACTCCGAAGGCCTAAGCCACCAATAGTAAGTGAGTGTAATCCCGTACGTTCTTACCATTTGAAGTCCTGATGACATAGCACATCGTACTCTTCGACCTTAGACCCTTGCGCTGTCCAAATTCTACTTGATTCCATTGCAGATGATCATTTGTATCAGAACGACTCCACGTTGCTCATTATAGTAGGCTAGGAAGCTAGCCACCATAGGCCTGACTATCACTTCCGACAGCCAATGTACGGGAGAAGCATGGGAATCAAATGCGGGCCAATTAGAAAACATGGATGGCGTAACCATCCAAATTAGCTCGTGAATGACCTGTTGGCATCTCCATGAAGAAGAATCGCTTCACGCGAGACTTGATTTTTCTCATCGGGCATCAGCTTCAACCATTTGGTAAGTAATGCGATCAACCGCATCATCAGACTCTTCTTTTGTACCAGACAGCCCATGAGAGGAAAGGACCCAATATCTCACTCCCATTAATCGCGCATCTAAGAGTAAGGGGCGATAAGACTCGGAGTATAAGAAGGGCGTGTTCCGACGAGCATGTCCAGATTGCCAAGGTTTGCAACTTTTTGACAAGTGTCGATGGCGACTAACGCTCCGTAGTGGATCGAAGTAGATCCGCAGTGCGCAGCTTTCTCAGGCCATAATAGCCCTTCCCCCCGACTTAGTGGAGGCGCACATTGCCCGTGGATTCAACAGTCCAATACCATCTCCATGCTTTCTCTTGTGACTTGGATTACACTTGAGGAGATGATCGAGAGAAATGATCTTGTAAATTGTCCTTCAAGTTAAATGAACCAAGAGTCTCGGGCTTCACATATTTGCTCGTTGGGATCTGGAAGTACACTGTCAGCTATACTCAAGGATTTCGTCCATCATGGTACTCCCGCAGCACAAAATGAAATGAACCTCCTCAGTTGTCTATCTTCTTCGGTCTTTTCACTTCCAGAAACAGACCCGGGGAATCTCGCGTTGCCAACTAGCAACTTAATAGGCTACAAGCTGGTTGTCTCGTGCCGTCGGGGTACTGAACCAATGGAACGATCTAACGCCTTCCGCTTCTTTCCTACGGGCTCCCATCCAAATATCGAATCTACCCATCCCGGTTCATATTCTCCATTGACTTGGCTACCACCACTTGAGAGTCGACATGCGCGTCAATTTGCGTGCCCCAGCGCTGGCACATTCGTATTCCACACCAAGCCTCGTTCCGCTCCGTATGTCGAAGTCTGGAACTTAAACCTCCATGGCATATCAACGTATCCACTTCGGAGATTAAACAAGATTCCTGCCGCACCCGTTGGGTGGAGTGCCCCACAAATAGCGTCAACATCGCTTGATGTTTCACTGGGAGTCGCGTCACACTTCACGAATGCAAGCATCGCCAAGCCTGTCCCTTGATGGCTTTTCTTGTGTCAAAACCGAGTTGAAACTCATTCAACGCTATAGCCCATTCAGCATCGTCCGATGATCTAGTTCGCATGTGCTGATTGGCTCGGTCAGTGTAGAGCACCAATCGTAGCCTGCAAAGTAAGGGCGAAGCTTCTACTCTGCCGATCATTAGAGCCAACCCAAATCTTGCCTGTAGCATACCGCATTTCCGCCCTTCAATACATGCTGACAAAAAAATTGGCAATGGGTCGCCCTTCTTTCAGCTAACCAACACATGTGAGACAGCATGCTCAACACGACAATACATATAAAGTCTCACCTTCTGGACTTAACAATCTTGGAAGAGTGAAATGACCTGAGTTTTGGAATGCCGCTTTAGCTCTTCACTGCCATCAAAATTTGACGCCTTTTTGATGGCTCGAGAAGAAATATGGCACCTCCCCTGACTCCGACAAAAACCTATCCCAATCTGCGAGCCACCCCGTTAATTTCTGAACTTCTTTGACAGTCTTGGGATTGCATGTCCAGAACAGGCCTACCTTATCGGGGTGCCTCATAACCCCGTCATAACAAGAAAACCAAAAATTTCCAGAAGTCACCAATACACCATTTTCAATTAGCTCATACCAAAGTGCGGAGGTGTCGAAGTCTCCCTAAAATCTCTGACAGGATTTCCTTCTTTCAACTTGTTGAATCATGTTGTCGATCTATGTAGCTTCACATTCCTCCAACTGTCTAGCAAAGAGGTGTTACCATCTTTGGAGGTATCGGAGCATCCCTAAGCCAAATGGCCTCACCTCTGTAACAAATACAACCGTGTCGACAAAGCTGTCTGTTCTGTCTTCTCCTTAGAGGATTTTGATGACACCTCTGAGTCAAGCATCTACGAAGCTCATTAGCTTCGTGCGCCTAGCCGATGGAATTCTACTACCTTGTTTCTATCTTGGGGATGGGATACCATCTGTCTTGGGCACGTGTTACAGATCGTAGTAGTGCGGCACACACTCTCCAACGATCATTGGGGTTAGGCACAAAACATACTGGCTACACACACTCAGTGTATGTGACCAAGGGAGCGGATGAAACCGCCAATCCAGAAGTTTATAACACTAGCTCATCACGCCTTACTACGAACTGGCCCCAAAATTTCTCTTTTTGTTTCCCGGCTAACATGTGGGTCATACACACAACGTGTTGGTCGATCTTTGGATCCAGCCTGGCATTTCCTCCACTGAGAAATGCAAAGAAATCCTCTTATACTCGTCTAGAAGCCTAAGCCCCTTCTGCGATCTCTGACTCCCATGGCTTCTCCAAACTTATCACCGTCTTTCGTGGATTGGGCACACTGGGAAAGTCTTCTTGCGGCCCCCTGGCTAGCCGTGGAGAAAGAAGCAAACAGACCATGGATTGCCATGCCGCTTATACGTCATGACCATCAAGACCTCACCTGCTTTCGTTCTTTTGCACTCTCTTCTCAGATGCGTCCTGGCCATGTCCTTCTCCTTGCCCCAGCCAGTGGCGACATGGTGAGTTAACCACTCCTCTGAGCACTCTGATCCCATAGATCTGTCCCATCTTCCTCAGTTCACACAACTATCATCAAATGAGGTGTTAACCAACGCGACTCTTGATGGCATTCAGAAGATCGCTGCCAAAATCACCATTGTACAGCCGACATTTCTGCACAACCAAGAACTAACTTACATTGTCGGCATTAATCTTCCTTTCCCTTCGAAGAGAGAGTGACTTATGCCAACAGGCATGAATCACGCCCCACCAATCTAATAACCGATTGGCAAGGGACTAATCATCATCGTCTGTGGTCTTCAATTTCTGAAGACATTCAAACTATATGATGTCCGACGAGCCCTGTGATCGATTAGGATACGACGACCACTTATCCGCGATCTCATTTCGACAACAGGGGGATCATCATGGGAGTGCTTACCTCCCCCGCGATCCTGCTCACGAATAAACGCCGGATGTATCGTGGCGTTGGTTTCATATTCAACTGCCATCACTTGAGACAATTTGCTGGCATATGCCTTCTGAGCCCTCAGCAGTGGTCCTCCTGCAGCAAACCCTCCCGAAATCACTGTAACTTATTCCAGAGTCGGAATGTTGCCTTTTGCGGCATCATCTTAGACGAGTTTCTCAGAAAACCGGTTTGATGAGATGCTTCTTCACCTTCCCATTGATGTCCAAACCGATCCATGGTTCTGTTAAAGTGAAGCAATCTCCAGTGACATGGCCAACATCCTTGTTGAAGTGGCATACTTACTTATCCGGTGTCTAGCTCGTTTTGATTGATGGAGATCTTCAATGTTGCACTCTTTGCTAACCTCCTTGTACACACTGAAGAGATCCTTGTATATTCACGTGGGGGGTAGCTGAATTCTCTTCTTCCTGGTTTCCTTTTGAGAAGTGCCTCCTCCTCAATATTCCAGTACCAACTCTCTTTCGTTCCTCCACTTCGATGGACCTGGTTGCTTGATTTGAGGGAGGAATAGTCACCTCTTTTCCTTGCCTTCTTCATCGCAGACCTCCTCAGCATGGATCCCATGCTTCGGCTTCTCTTCATCATTCGTTCAAGTCTTGAACCCTCTGCCCTTACCATTTGAATTGAAGGACCTGTCTTCGTCCAAATCCCCATAGAAATTATCCAAATTACCCGTCTGAAAGTCAGGAATGTTGAGTTTCGTTGTTTAATCGGACAAACTTCCTATAGCTTTCATGGTCGTGTTGGATTCTCCCCAAATGCAACTGCTTTTCTCGCCTTCTTGGCGCATTTGCCCATGAAATATGAGTGAAGAGAACAGCCAATTCATTAAATTATGGATGGAAACCTGTTTGGAAGACCGCTGAACCACCCTGAGCTAAACCCGCGTGAGCGGTAACACCGGTGAATACCTTCACCACATTGCATCATCGGCACTTGGATCAGTAGTCAGCATTAGATGTTTGTACAGTGCTAGAATGATCAACTGTCAGGGTGGTGTTCCATCTAAGCATCGATGGAAGAAATTGATCTTTTAGATTGAGTTGCCATCAAAGATCGAAGCCAGAAAAGGGCTCTGGCAGTTAGGAAGTCCTGCAACCTTCCCCCCCCCCCATCCGTCCTTTGACGAGGAGGAAACAATCCCGGTTCTGTTAGCACCGCTCCGGGAGGTAACCCCACTTCGTGGAACTAACTTCTGCTCCGATCTGATGACCGCTCCGTTTATGACGGGGAGAACATGAGTTTCCATGCGTTCTGATGGGGACGATGAGATGGATCCGTGCATAACGAGGTATCCCGTTAACAGAAATTCTCATCAGAGCAGCTGCTATAGCTTCTCAGCCCTTCTCTTCTCCGAGAACCCTTCTTGCGTCTTGCTCTCAGCCTGTTTCTCTCTTTCTTTAATATTCCTTGCGGTCCAGTCGAAGAGGCTTTCCGCCCACAGATTCTTTTTCTAATTAGTCTCGAACATCTTCGGACTCAGCTATGGCTGGATCTTTCCATCATCCCATCATTGTGGAAGCGGAATGGACCCTTCATTGCATAGTCCTTGGGGCAATGAAAAGAGGCTTAGGAGTGTGCGTATCTCCTTAACCTGACTCTGCTCCCTTTCAACGGAATAATTTGGCTCTCCAAAATTTTTTCCCCTGTCTCTGGAGTTAGATGCTGACCTTGTCTTTTTAAGTTGGAATCACAGATACTGTAAATTCCCACGGCCTGTTAGCAGAGCTTCTACTGCCACCAGCCGTCGTTCTTCTCACGTACCTTCAAGCTGCCATTTTCTCCTGAGCTGGAGCTGAGCCTCATGGTCTTGTTTTCTGAGACACGCTTCCATACCTCCGCACCCCCCCATGCTTATTCCTTTTGAGACATCAAGGTAACCATATCTCCCATCAAGTCATGGAGGAGAGCCTCTCGTACCCACATAGATACCTAGGTCTTCCTCCCCATGGAAACTGAATGTGTCAGGTGGTTCTCACCATTTTTGGGGGGTGTTGCTTTCTTTTTCTGAAGACGAGGCAGTGTTCTCCCTTGTCGTGTTGATCATCTCTTGAAGCCATATCCTGATCGCCTCCCCACAGACGCGCCAAATGTTTAGCACGTTCCCGCTTGGATCGCTACAAAATTTCCTCTGCTTCAGGGAGGAGAGATGGGTGGAGGCTTCCCTTCTATGCTACCACAAAAGAGAGCTGATTCTTTCTTAACCTCAAAAAAACAAAAAAACCCCCCCGGCATGCTGGCAACTTCGCGTTCCTCGAGATCGCTTAGCACCACAAGAAGGAGAATAATCCGCTATTTGGAATTATAATCCCCTCCGATCCTAAGAATAACGCGAAAAGCGGAAGTGACAAATGCTAAGCTATTTAGAGGAAAAGTTAGAGAGATAAAGTCAATTACTATGCTAGTATGAAAATTCAATGCTCTCAAAGTATGTGAAGTGTGTGTAAAATATGCATCTCAAGGGTATTTATAGGCTTTGCTTACCTCTTGGGGCTTCGGATGTGTGGACACTTGTCACACATCCTGATGCATCTTTACCTGTTTATCTTGCTTAAGCTGTTTCTTTACAGTGATCGGCCGGTTTCCGCCGGACATTATTGCAGATCGTCCACCTCTCGCTTCTACACGTGTCGACGAGTATTCAAGCTGGGTCGCGTTTTCCGACCACGTAAAAACACAACACGTGGTTTTACGCCAACATCAATTATTGATTTTATTATTAGTTCAATTTATGGAATTGCAAAATAGGGTTTAATTGGGTTTTCACGTTTGGTAATCTGTCTAGTGTTACTATCAATTTTTATTATATTTCTTCTTTCAATAATTCACAAAACTTTGGTCATATCTTCATACTTATATACACCTTGTGTAAAAGTTTCGGAATTTTCCAAACACGTTTACTATTTTAAAGAAAAATCGTTTTGAATTGACAGATTTAGGTTTCAATTCATTTATTTATTTTAATATTGATGATTCATCAATAATTTACGAAATTTTGTGTGAATATTCTATACAATAAGAAACTTTTGTAAAATTCAGAATTTTTTAAAGCAGATCTTTTTTAATAAATTTCGTTATTCGAACTGATAGATTTCCGGGTTGCTGACTCGGTATTCGATTTTTTATTTATTTTTGAGATTAATTCTAAATTTAGCAAAACTGGATTGGTTTCTATTATACATAATACACCTTCTGTGAAGATTCTCATAAATTTTCGTGAGTTTTAGTATTTAATAAATTATTACATCAAAATTGATATATTTTATACAAATTATGTTTTTTAATTAAACAATAATCAAAAAATATTAGCACGAAAATATATGTAATTGCGATATTTTCAGAATTATGCATTTCAAAGTAATTTTCAACCATTAGAAAAATACTCTTTTAGTTTTTTAAAAAAAACATAATGAATGATTTATATATGAGATTGAAATTAATCTTAAATTCGAGGCTTATTTCTGAAATGTTTTTGTGGGTTTCAAGGAACTATATCTTGTATATTGTGTTAGGAAGTTAAAATAATTGATTTCTATTTTGTTTAGGAGAACATTCTAATTGTGAAGTGAAAAAATAAATAGCTGATATATTCTTTTCAAGTACGATTACTTGCGAACCCCTTGCTTTTTGAGAACTTAGAGGCATGAATAGGAAACGTCCATGGAATTGTCTGGTAGCCACGAATGAGTTATTTGTTTGTGTCATAGTCTTTACTTATGGAAATTGAGGAGTATGGTGGAAATTGGTTTGTTCATGAGGTTTGTTATGAAGGTTGTTAATTAATCATTTGTCTTTAATTAATTGTTTTGGTCTATTTAGGAATTGGTACTTTGTGTAAATAAGCTGTAATAGTTATACAATGGCATAACGAATCAAGTCTGGGTATATTGCAAGTAGCTTACACAATGTTGTTATATAATATTGTAGATCGCAGGTTTGTAGAAGAACCTTATTGATTTGAGATTATTTGAGAAAGTAGTGAGATAAGTTCTCAAGTTGTTGGAAGTTGGATGCAATTAATGCTAGGAGAATGTAGGTGCCATAAAAGTGATTTTTCGGGGTATTTATAGGCAACCCCTCAAAAACCAAGGCAACCATTGGATGTGTGACACTTGTCGACCATCCGTATTCCTTGTGATCCTTACTACCGTTTCAGTGTAGGAACGTTGATTCTCTGTCTCGTTTCGGTCCAAATTAATTTAATCAGTGACGCTTGCCACATAGATCACTTTGATCCAATACTAGAACACGTGGGCAAGGATTTTCCATGCCACATCACTACCCATACACATAGAGTCTAAAGTTTTATGACCCATATCGTTAAATTAGGATAAGGTCTGGGTGGGTCTGGTTAAGGACCTAGACCCATTGCCAATTTGCCATCTCTACTAATGCGTGCATGTTAATATCATTAATCAACATCAATATTAAAACTGAAGTTGTCGGTTCACTATTCATAGAAATATTTGATGATAAAATCACTCCAACAACACCGAGGTTTATTAATCAAATAAGTAATTACGTGATCAACTCAAACGTACTCTTTTTTTTCCTAATAGTATGTCCCTTGAATCTGGTTTCTGCCCACTTCATGTAACGCTCCACAGGGGTATCGTTGATTCCTCACTAGGAATACTATATAAAGTCATGCTCTATGTATCTTAGCCTACTATTGTATTCAGAAAGTCCTCAAGATCAATAAAACATTCATCTCCTTTGCATGTGGACGTACTCGACATATTATCCGCGAACCACATAATTATGTGTTTATTCTTGTTAATCCAAAAGTTTAAGCTGATTGTTGAAGTTCAGAAATATAATATATTCTCTATCACTTCCCCTCAAATGAATGGTCCTTTGAACTTGAAATGTGGAAGCAACACATGACTTGTCATACCCGGTGCGAATTAATTCCACTTAAAAAGGAGAGCGAGCAGAGATTCGAATACTTGACCTCTGTGTCACGTTGACTCTGATGTCATATTAATAAAAACTAGTCTTTTGCATGCCCCGACGATGCACAAGGAGTAAATATTTTTTGTTTTACATTCTATTATACAATTTTTTTTCACGTTTATTTTACTTTCAATAGGTAAATTAGTTATTTTATTGTTCATAGGTAGAGAGTCCCATTTTTATTCATTTATTTTTAACATTTTAGACAATGATTGCGTTGTGTGCTTTTTGAAGCATGTATGTTAGTTGACTTTAATTTGAAGAAAAATTCAATAAACTATGTTAGAAAAACATGATATACACACACAAAACCCTCAACATTTATATGGAGTACCGACAATGAAAATCCGGTAGAATACATTAGTGTCAAATAAAAACGAAAGAAAAATAATATTATTAAAGTTTTTATTTAAAAATAATAATTGTACCATGGTTAATAGTGACTTAAAATAATATGGTTAAATTACCTAATTAATTAGATGAGTATCCAAATAGTGAAGAAAAATAAGTGAGTACTCAAAGGGTGAAAATTAGAGGTGGTCAAAAGCAACACAATCCGCTAACACGACACGAAATCGACACGTTATTAACGGGTTTGGGTTGAGGATATTGACTCGTTTATGTAAACGGGTTGACACGACACAACACTTTTATTAAACGGGTCGGGTTAGGGTTGAGAATTTCGACTCGTTTAAATAAATGGGTTGACACGACACGACACGTTTATTAAACGGGTCGGGTTAGGGTTGAAGGGATCCAACCTGTTTATGTGAGTGACACGATACGGAAATGACACGACACGACACGTTACCCACCTCTAGTGAAAACCCTCAAATGTTAGCTTAACTCGAATTCTATGTAAGACATATAAAACGACACATGTCGCATTCTTATAAAAGAAGTTTAGTTATAGTGGAGAGTTGAGGAGTTGACACATGTCAATATGTCATACTCAACTCTCTTTTTATATACTCCCTCCATTACGTATTACTTGAAACATTTGTTATAAATGGGTGTTACATGTTACTTGAAACAATTATCTCTATTTCCATTTTTAGTAAGTTTTTTTCCTACTTTATTCACTCTCTTACCTTTTCCTAATCTTACACCAACTCATTACTTTATTATTTTCTCTCTCTTACTTTTCCCTAATTTTATACCCACTCATTACTTTATTCATTTTTTCTCTCTTACTTTATTCTAATCAAATACCCTTATCTACAATTAAGAAATTAAGAAAATCTCCATAATTCAAATGTTTCAAGTAATACGTATCGTAATGGAGGGAATACTAGCAATAGATAGATATATACAGTATTACGGTCACTAATCAGAGTAATTATTGCATGATATTGAGATATAGATATGGGAAGCATGATATAAAAGGCAAGTTGGGAAGATAGAGCCAAATACAAGTATGTCCTTAAATTTGCAATTGGAAAAAAGCTTCCGCAAATAAATAACATACGGAGTACATGTTATAATAAAGGCAAGAATTTAATTGGTACAACAACGTTTGGGGACACATGACAGTCCATCTTTCTTTCTTTTAATTCTTATTTTTTAATAATTTTTTTAGAAGGCGATATCTTAAGACTTAAGAAGTTGTAATGTGTAATTGACTCGCGTCCTTGTCAGTTGTCACCCATCTAAATGCGCACTTCCTTTCAAATGAAAGTTATAAAACAGGTCGGTTATATTTGAAAAAGAATGCAGTGTGAATTTGTTTATTGTTTTTAAATGAAGGTGGTGCATAGGTTCCTGCTTGTATATTATTGAGGAATAATGAGGATGTGTGATAATAAATATCC
>SNQN01000509.1:49912-72271 GCA_008642245.1 Bassia scoparia
AGGGGGTTGCGGTAGGGTGACCCTATCTTTCCCCTCCTCTTTGTGTTGGTGATGGAATATCTATCCCYAACAATTGGCCATATGATTAAGCATGTCTCTTTCTAGCTCCATCCTAGTTGTAGGCTTTCTAAGATCGATCACACACAAATGTTTAACTGATGATCAGGTTCTTTGTTGTAAAGGGGAGGTGAACTCCATCAAAGCCTTGTTAGCTGCTTTCAATGTCTTCTCTAAGGCTACTGGTCTCAAGGATAACATTCATAAGTCGGAGATAGTTTGCAAGGGCATGAATGCTTTGGTTGTTCAAGAGGTYCAAGCTAGTTCTGGTTTTTCCCCGGGGCAGATTCCTTTTAAGTACCTATTATAAGAAAATTYCTGCTAAGGATTGTGATGTCTTGGTTGATAAGATGTCTGCARGAATTAGACTTTGGAGCTCAAGGAATTTATCCTTCATTGGCAGAACGACTCATTAACTCGGTTCTCATGAGTATTCACTTGTACTAGGCGCAGGTTTTCATTCTTCCTGCCTTTGTTTTGCATGATATTGTTAGAATTTATTGGTCTTTCTTATGGAATGGCAAGGCTTTTTCTGTAAAAACCTGGTAATATTGGTTGGGTAGCGTGTGTAAACTCAAAAAGTAAGGTCGTCTTGGAATAAAGGATGCTTGTTTATGGAACAAAACAATTTTGGGTAGACATGTTTTGGCACTGACTCATAAAAAAGGAGAACTTGTGAGTGAAATAGATCCATTTAGTGTATTTAAAGAGCAGGGATTGGTGGGGGTATCACCCACCCACCCAATGATTGCAGTTGGTATTGGAANATCTTAGTTGTTAATAATTCATTCATTTCATTTATAAATCTAGTCTTACAACAAAAATTGAAGATTTCCATTAAAAAAAAAACTTGAATATTTGGTAAAAATAAAGAAATGAAAAATTAAATCTTACTTATCTTTAACCCACAATGAGAGAATGGAGAAAACTTTGTGGTCGAATATTGGTCGTTAGTCGTTGAGCTTCAGGCATGAGAAATAGCGTCACCGTCGGAGATTTGGAGTATGGTTTGAGTTTTTAGATTGCAACAATAGAGATATAGGGTTTGAGAGATGATAAAATGAGATAGATGACGGAGGATATATAGTGTGTTATAGTATATTGTACTGAATCAACCCCCGATGAGATTCAGTCGGAGGTGGATTTTTGGGCTTCCTTAGTCGTGGTGTCTGTTCTAGGTGCCAACCCACCTTTGAAGGTGTTTGAAGGCTTCGTTAGGCGTTCGTGGGGTATGTTTGGGGTGGATAAAGTTGAAGGGGTCAACAAGGGAGTTTTCCTTGTTCGATTTCGTTCAATGGATTTGTGAAGCTGTAATGAATTCGGATCGGAGAGACCTTACATTCATCATAAACCATTGATGATGAAACTTTTGACTTCCGATTGTTCCTTTGATAAGGATGAGGTTTSTAGTGTTCCAATTTGGGTCAATATACCTATTCATTTCATGTATTGGAGATTTGGAGTGCTGGAAAAGATTGTTAAACCAATTGGAGCATTATTGAAGCTTGATCAAGCCACGATTAATCGTTATCGATTGCAATATTAATATGTTAGATGTTTGATRGATGTTAAAATTGGTTAAGTTTTTCCTAAGCTYTTGCACTTTTATGATGAGTATGYTTTCCTTAATGAAGTGATTGTGCATTATCAATGGAAACCTATTATATGCGATGGATGTCATAAGATTGGACACAAGGGTAAGAAGCAATGGAGACCAAAACAACCTACTACCAACTAGGTTGCTACGGCTGCTGTTGTGAATGCTGCTGTTGTGAATGCGGCTGTTGTGCCTGCTGCTGCTGCCTTACTGCGCCTATTGTTGATGTTTTGACTGCTAAGCTTGCTGTGGCTGCTGTTGATGTTGCTCCTACTATGATTGCTGCGCTTGCTGCGACTAACAGTTGCTGCTGATATGGTGGCAACTTCTCTTCCACGTTTGGGCCCAATGGACGAGACATTTCACCGGTTATTAGACCTGCAAGGCATGCTGAAGTGAGTACCATGGTGACCATGCTTCAAAATGGGTTTAACGTTTTAGTCCAGGATGTTGCAGGAGAGGGTACTAGTTCGCATAATGCAGGGGTGGTTAGCCATGACCCCCCTATTCCCCATGGATAGCCTTCTTTTGTTGGAATGTGAGAGGGGCAAATAAATATCAGAAACAGGCTGCTATCAAGTCTTTCTTGAGTAGCCAACATTATGGGTTTGTTTCTATAGATACCTACATTTTTTCTTAGATCAAGACCACCGATGATAAGACACCCCTTGCAACACACAAGCTGAATTGAAAGAGCCGAGGCCTTGACTGACCCTAAAAAAAGGCAAGTTTTCATTACACCGGGCACATTTCCCTACARAAAGCACCCTTAAAAATGAGTCTTAATATCAAAATAATTTTAACTTATTTTTAAACATTTTTCAAGAATTTTTCGAAATTTTTCTAAGCATTTTTGGCATTTTTTAGAATTTTTAGCAATTTAATTAATTTTGCGATAATTAATTAAATTATGAAAACAATTCAAAAATTCACGAAACTTTAGAAAAATTCACTAATTTTTACAAGGAATTTTATGCATATTTTTCRGTGATTTTTGGACTTGTATAAAAATAGTTATGAATTTTCGAAGCAAAAACACACACCCGAGCAAAACCGCTAGTTCCGGAAGCTTCCGGAGCATTCTAGACCGTGGGGCCTTCTTAGATTGCTCCCCAAGAATGTCTAGATTCTTCCTATAGCTTCTCATGCACGCCCCATTCAATTTCAAACATAAAATCATTTTTTACCATAATTAAACCGCGCAAAATTAGGGAAGTCGAGCAAAAAAAGGGAAAAAAAGGGTGTGGGCGCTATTACGCCCATGTTGGGTGATATTACTCCCAATTCCTTTCCTTTCCTTTTTACAAATTTTCCTATAAATACGAGTCCTTGGGGTCCTCATTTGCAACATACATACACTTTATACACTCTTTCCTTGCTCTTCTCTCTCCTCAAATACTCTCTAAAATATTTTCTCTCACACATTCAAATTGACACAAATTATTTTGCATTTAAAACACAATTTCAAAGTTTTTTAAGGGTTCTTTAAGGTTCTTAAGGGTTCTTCAAAGGTTCTTAATGGTTTCAAAGGGTCCAAGGCATCGTTCTCGATCGAAAGCACCGTGTTGTAAGGTTAGTATGAGGCCAATGTCTCAATTTCTTTACCCCCTTTTGTATGCATGTTAGAAATTTGACTTTATATGAAAATTAGCATGTAATATTGATTAAAAACTATTCCACATGAATTAAAATCAATCTTAGGCAAACCTTTTAATTTTGTTTCAAGTGTGCTTGCATGCTTGCAACATCACACGATTATTAGTGCTTAAACAGACTGCGAATTGATCATGTTCTAGACAGCACAATAAGACTAATTATTTGGACAGAAGTTGTCTTAAGGCCAACTTTGATTAGATCTACAACAACGACATTCGCAATAACAAAATTAAGTCCTATTGCTGCATTATTATTTTGTAAGCAAGCCAATAGTAATTGGCATGCTTAGGGTTAAGACAAAATATCTTGACGTTGTCTTTTGACATGTTGCGCAATGAGCAGTAGAGGCCGTAGTATGCGCGGGGGGTGGGGGGCTTTGTGCACACTTCACCCTTGACCCTTGTCCCTATCGACTTGCGTCCAAAACTTGACATGAAATCCTTCGCCTTGCTTTAATGCAATTATAGCAAGGCTAAACCCGGTTCCGCACTTCTAGAAGAAGTGCGGTGGCGCTTCCTCTATCCGTTTCGAGTATACACACAAATCCAGGCATACTGACACTATGCCAAAAGCAAGAATCAATCTAAGCAACAAACCGAGTCAACCATTATGATTGTCCACCCGGGCAGAGGGACCGGACAGTCCGGCCCTATGACGCCCGTACATTGCTCTCCTTGAAACCTAATTGAAACCTCGTTCTAGGGTTCACTTTATATTACTTTGTTTCAAAATGTGGTGTTTTCCTCTAATTTAGGTGTCGTTGTGACACTAACGGATTGTGATTTCAGGGAATCCTTTATCTTTTGATGTGGAATTCTTTTTTCTCTCAATCAATTGATGCATTTGTACTATCTCCTAAAGTGGACTTAAACCTTTCTTTTGCTCTGCTATTTATGCACAAAATGATAGGAATTGTAGGGATCTTTATGGCATGATTATGCAATCTTTGTCCAAGAATCTTGCCCCTAGTATCATGGGGACTTGTATTGTGTTATGAATTCTAATGAGAGGGTTGGTACCATTGTTAGATTTGGGAACTTTATGCTATTAAATGTCTATGTAGTAGGATATTAGTTTTTTGTGGTATCTTCTACACTTGAATAATAAGCAATCGGAGGGAGATAGAGTCTCTTCTATAATATTGAAAGAGTAATGGCTATGGCGTAATGGATTTAATATCCTATGCTCTAGCTATCTTTATGAATGAAGGTGTTCTTACCATTTCTTTGTTTATTGCGATGTGGTGATGATATTATGGGGGTAACAACCTTTAAATTCTTCAGAATGTGGCATCTCACCCTTCTTTTCGTGAGAATTGGACTAATATGGTGGCTTTCTACTTTCTCATTGGAACAGTATGTTAGTTGGTGTCCAACTCCGGACGTTACACAGGGCTCAGGATTTGAATAGACTAGGATACTATGATTTGCAAGTTAATGGTAATAGGCATGGGGAATTTGATGGGATTCTAAGCAAGGGTTCATCGAATCCTACTACCCCGACACTCATTGATGTTGAGAAATTGGCTGCAAAGACTATCGTGTCGCTTTTGATAATCACTATATCTTTCTTAAATAGAAGGCTAAGGCTCGATGGATGAGGAAGATGACTCAAATTTAGTCATTTTGTATAAATGATAAAGTAGAGAAGGTTGTAGAACAATGTCATGCTAGTCACTCATGGATGATATACTCCACACATCTGCAACAAGCATTGGGATGCTTTCCTCGGTTATTACAAGGATCTTTGAGTTCATGTCCTTCAGATAGTTGGATGTCAACCCGGATATTGTGGCTGGTCGTTCTCTTCTTTCACAGACCCATAAGGACTTGTTAGCTTCTTCCTTTCACTGATATTGAGATCAAACATGCAATGTTTCTATTTGTGGGGATAAGGCACAAGTCCAGATGGTTTTGGTGCTCATTTCTTCAAGATAATTGGATATGTGTGGTGCTCATTTGACTCAAGCTATTCAGAATGTTTAAGGTCTGGGAAGCTTTTAAAGGAATAAAATGCCACTTTGTGATAGTTGATCCCTAAAGTTCTTGTCCCAAGATGTTTCTGAATTTCGGACCTATTTTCTTGCTGCAAACACGGTTTACAAATGTTTCTCCTAAGGTCTTGTGCAATAGACTGAGAGCTATATACTGAGCTCATTGCAGAAAACCAGGGGCTTTTGTTCATGGTAGGCTCATCCTGATAACATCATGGTTTGCCAGGATTGGTGAGACATTATGGTAGATCTTCCTTGAAGCCTAGTTGTTAATTAAGATAGACCTACAAAGGCCTATGATACTGTTGATTGGAGATTCTTAGAGATTTATGCTTCTTAGGTTTCCCTGAGCACTTCTGGCCTGGGATGACTTATGCAATGTGTGACAACCCAAAGTTTTCTCATGTCATTAATGGTAGTCTAATGATTACTTCACTACAACAAAAAATTGGATAAACACCAAATATAAAGACGGTGGTGTATTAAAACTGGTCCTTTAAATTAAGAGACCGGATATTCATGAAAACCGATCTGTTAGACTTGATAAAGACCGGTTATTATAACACATCTCTATAAGTTCAACAAAAAATCGGTTTTAAGGTAAAACCGGTGTCTTTGAATTTAGTGGGCCAAAGTTTCAATTCCTCTAGCAACACTCTGTTTAATTTAATCTCTCAATCTCTCATCCATCCTCAACCTCACTCTCTCTCCTCTTTTTTTTATGCGGCTTATCTCTCTCTCTCCCCTGTTGTCCTCCTCCAACCTCACTCTCCTCTCTCTTAATCTCTTTCCCTTCTCATTTTTCAAATTTCAACTCTTCACAATTCTTTCCAAACCACTCCAACACCACTACGACGCCACCCTACTCCTCGCATCAACCATCATCCTCTTTGCCCGTCTTCTCCTTGTTTTGAAGTAATTTTAGATTTTTTTAGTTTTTTGATTTATTTGGCATTTTTCAGATTTTTTGATGACCTATTTGTAGATCTATGTTATATTTGTTTTTTGCTTATCGTTTTTTTAATTTTGTTTCAAGTTTTGTTCGATTTGTTTTGTACTTTTCAAGACTATGGTGAAAGTATATCTAGTTTTTTCGTTTTGGTTTTCTTTGTTATTTTGATTCAAGTTTTTTATCAATTTTTAATGTTATTTTCGATTTTATTTCAATTTTGGGTTTAATTCATTTTTTCTATTTTTTTTCCGATTTTGAGTTGTGTTCTTCATCTCAGTTTTTTTGGGTTTTTCACCACGGATCACACTTGAGTCCGGCGTCAGCCGCCACATCGCCCGGTCGTCGTCTTCCTCCGCGCTTCACAACAACAGCATGCAGTATTGAAGTTTGATTCAATCAACAACAACATCAACAAACAACAAAGAAAGTTAGGGTTTAATAATTAAGTAGTTGTGGTTGAATATGTGATTTTGGTTTTAATTAAGTTTTTGAGTTTTCGTTTCCAGATCGTATGTATGAGTTCTAGTATTATTTTCAAATCGATTGTTTCATATGTTTTTTGTTTTTTATTTTTAAGTCCATTCTAAAATTTAAAATTATTTATAATTTTTTTGAGCCGTTTTGTTCTTTCTTTTTTCAATTTCGAATTTATTTTTTGGATTTTTTTAAAAAATTCCTGAATTTTTTTTCATTGTCGTTTTGACAATTTTTTATTGTATCGAGATATCTTTTTCCTGATCGATTTTGTCTAGTTTTGGATGCGTAAATAAAAGATATTTCCATAATTTAATTTAATTTACTTAATTGTTATTCCTAACATTAGTACTATAGTTGTATTCCTACATTAGTTGTTTTGGTAATTAATATTCCGAATTTATTTTATTATCTTACTGCATGTTTTTATTCTTATTTTTATTCCTACATTAGTTGTTCTAATCTTGTTTTGGTAATTAATTTAAAGCAAGATATATGCCTATCTTATTTTTCTCTTCAATTGGCCTTGTACCCTTTTTTTAACTTATGTTAACGGTACCCTTCACAAGTTAAGAGTCAACCTCATGATTCATAGAGTCAAGAAAAGAATGAAAGAAATATGGGTCGAAGTACTAGTTATTCGTTAGTAGGAAATGTGAGAAAATTCAAGTTCAAAATTTTTTTAGTTTGTGCATAATATTGTTTGTAACTTATTGATTAACATATTCATGGTTAAATCAAGATTATATACGTATTGTTTTGGTTTGAATTTGTTGATACGTGATCATTTATAGATTATAGTAGTTGACTACTGAGAAATAAAGCATGTGGGACCTGTTGTACTTTTTTTAATTAATAAAATAACCAAAGAGACTGGTTGTGTATAAAAATTAGTCCTTTAATGTAATAAAAAATCATAAATTTACATCATAAGAAAACCGATTATTTGTTAATCTGGTCTCTCTACCCTGCCTTTAAGAGACTGGTTATCTCTTGTGCCACCGATCTCTTTGATTGATTAAAGAGACCGCAAAAAAATAACCGTCTTTACTAAGAGCCCTATCAACCTTGAGACGGTTGTTTGCGTCATTTGGCCTTTTTCAACCGGTCTTTTGGCTTTTTTGTAGTAGTGCTTCTCCTCTGTGTGGGTTGCGGTAGGGTGACCCTATCTTCCCCTCTCTTGTGTTGGTGATGGAATATCTATCCCAAACAATTGGCCATAGATTAAGCATGTCTCTTTCTAGCTCCATCCTAGTGTAGGCTTTCTAAGATCGATCACACAACAAGGTTTAACTGATGATCAGGTTCTTGGTTGTAAAGGGGAGTGAACTCCATTCAAGCCTTTTAGCTGCTTTCAATGTTTCTCTAAGGCTACTGGACTCAAGGATAACATTCATAAGTCGGAGATATTGCAGGGCATGAATGCTTTGGTTGTTCAAGAGGTGCAAGCTCAGTTCGTTTTTCCCCGGGCAGACTTCCTTTAATACCTATATAAGAAAATTACTGCTAAGGAATGTGATGTCTTGGTTGATAAGATCTGCATGAATTAGATCTTGGAGCTCAAGGAATTTATCCTTCATTGGCAGAAGCCAACTCATTAACTCGGTTCTCATGAGTATTCACCTCTGGTACTAAGGCGCAGTTTTCATTCTTCCTGCCTTTGTTTTGCAGATATTGTAAATTTATTGTCTTCTTATGAATGGCAAGGCTTTTTTCTGTAAAAACCTGGTAATATGGTTGGTGTAGCGTGTGTAACTAAAAATAAGGTCGTTCTTGGAATAAAGGATGCTTGCTTGTTTATGGAACAAAACAATTTTGGGTAGAACATGTTTGGGCACTGACTCATAAAAGGAGAACTTGTGAGTGAAATAGATTTTTAGTGTATTTAAAGAGCAGGGATTGGTGGGGGTATCACCCACCACCAATATTGCAGTTGGTAAAGGAAAAGATTTGTGAGGTCAAAAACTTGTTTGTTTAGGCTGGCTTGCAGAATGATATCATGAGACGTCACCTACTCTGTTCTGCTGTTATGCCAAGCTACAAGGTTGTGAGCCACATGGTTTTCTGATGCAATGTTATTGGCAAAGGCTAAGCATTCATAAACATCGATTGTTACCTAGTTAGCAGTACAGGGCAGATGGAAAATAAGGGATAGGCTTGCTAATTTTGGTTTATTGTAGTTTGTCTCTTGCATGCTATGTAGGAGTGGTGATGAGTCTCATGACATTTTTTTCTTCTGGTTGTAGCATGCAGATTTGGAGGGCAATTCAAAGACTGTTGCAAAGGTTCCAGGTATTGTTTGCTGCTTAATGCGTAAGCACTTTAGAGAAGGAAACTTTCAAAATTTCAGCTCCAGTGTGCTATGTGCTATTCAGGCCATGTTTATAGTATTTGGGTTCTTAGGAAATGTCTTTGGAATGACTGCATGTTGAATTGTATTGAAACTGTTTAATTTGATTAGGAATCAATTCATTTTGAGGATCAACAGTGTACTTGCTAGGAGGATTACTAGGAGAGATGTGGAGTGGCTTGCCACTTTGGTATTAGTTCTTGAGTGGTGAGGCCAAGCTAGTTGGTCTAACCTTTTTACTCCTTAGGTTGTAACTTTTGATGTCTTGTGTTGATTATACTTTTATTGATTTATTAAAAAAACGCATACCAAGTGGACAATGATGTTGTAAATTCACAAGTCTACTCACTGAAATAGTACACGGGTCTCTTCTTCCTCTCAAGCATGATAGTAATGAATATGGTTGTGTAAGTAATCAATCCTCTGTTCTTCAAGGTTAACCACAATACGAGAGTAGCTGATTTATATTTCTAACGAAAGAATATCTGCCAATACCAAAATACAAATTACAATGAATTTAAAAAAACAATCAAAAAAGCATTCAGTTGAATTAAAACATTACCAAATTAAATTCAAGTAAAGTGTAAGCAAGATTTTGTTTCGCTCCACGTATCCAAAGTTTCAAAAACAAATCGACATTTGGATATCTTGTCCATCTTCTCCTTTTTGAATTGTATCAACCGAAAACTTGATTAACTCACCTTGCAACTAGGCGGATTTTGAGTAAGAGTTTGAGAATTTTTTACCCGCTAAACTAGAGGTGATCATGGGTAGGTGTAGACACCTGAAAATGTGTCTCCCCAAATGAGTAATCCGTGATGAAACATACCGCGTCTCGCGTTTGTTTCGAATTAGAAAAAGATGCTTTGAATCATAAAAGTTGAATATATGCGAGGTCGTACCGAAATATTGAGCAAAGGTCAAAGCAAAGGCAAAATACTTTCTTTCGGTTTTTTCAAAGGTTTTCAAAAGGTTCAAAGGCGATTCTCATGCTTTTTGATGTTCATCATGTCCGTCATCACATTTTTCTGAATCCCGCCAGTATTTTTAAATTATTTTTCTGATTTTCTATGATTTTCTATGAATTTGCAATGTTAAATACGCAGAATACAGAAAATACATGAATAATTAGAAAAATACTCCGGAATACGTGGAACCTTCTAGAACATTCTAGAAATCCTTGCTTGGAAGAGCAAGGTGTCTAGGTGCGTCGAATCAACAGGAAATCACGAATAAAATCGAGAAATCAAAATATCTTCGAGGTTTTTGAAAAATATGCAAAATCATTGAGCGTATATTACGCAACTGACTGAGCGTATATACGCTCAACAGGAGCGTATATACGCTCAAACAGGAGCGTATACTACGCTCAGCTTATACGTACAAAACTTGCCAAAATCTTGTGAAGGTGACAGCAGCGTATATACGCTGCAACTGAGCGTATATACGCAGGAAGCAGGCGTATATACGCTCACTTGCAGCGATATACGCAGGGTTTTCAAGCTCCGTTTTGCCTCGTGCCTATAAATACGCTCTTGCCTAGTTTCAGTCCGATAACCTCGACTTACATACGCTCAGACCACGACTTCAATATGCTTCCTACGCATACTCTCTCTCTCTCTCTAAACATTCAAAACACTCAAACACACTATACTTTCGTTTTAGTTCAAAGCATCGATTCTCTTTCGAATCAACAAGCGATACAAAGGTTGAATCTCTGAGATTACTCACCAATAATCTCTCTCACTTCTTTAATATTGACTAACCATTGTTATGAGTTTTTATATAATTACAGCAATGTAGAACTCACTTTTACTTGTTTCAATGTAAATATGTAGGGTTTTTCACCAATGTTTGCAAGGTTTTCATTGTTTTTAGTTTTCATTCATTATTATTATCATGTCAATACTAACAATTCTTTATTCTGTATAGCAATTGAAGGCGAAAGAATCCATTGCGCTTGCGTTTACATCAAAGACTAACAATCATTTTCTTTGTTTTCATGTAGCGATTCAAGGAAAGGATTCGTTTCATTGCGTTTACCAACTTAACTTTTGTTTTCTTTGCAGATTTAGGGTAAGATGAGTTTGCATATACTTTGAGTTTAAGCACTTTCATATTATTGCATCTTGTCATTGTTGTTATGACTTTGTATAATATTTGCTAAACAAAGACCGGAATTATTGAATCACTTTAAATCAGATTAACTATGGACAACCTGTTTAGGCACCGTTTTAACAATGATTAATACAAAGTGGTCACAATTTCTAGTTAGGTAGTCTCTTGGCATAATAGTACACACTCTGCGTAGTATTCTAAGGGTCAGAACGCTCCATAAGGTGCTAAAACGTAAGTTGTGTGCATCCAATAATCGTGTTTAATGGAATTACAATGAGACGATAGAGGCCGCTACATGCGGCGAATTGGGTTACAGATCGTGATTCCGTGACCATGTCCGAACCCAACGACTGGTTACTTATTGGACGGGGCCATTGAAGTTGGCACAACGTTTCGGGCGTCGTGAATAACCTATCTAGGCACGTGGCGACTCCCCTCATTCGACAACACTACCCACGCACTCACGTGCGGGTTTTCGTGGCTCAAGCCCACGCAAAAGCACTCGATGTAGTACCAAGCCGCGGCACCGCTATACGCTGAGGCACGGCCCACGTCCTACAGTAGGCCAGGGCATCTTGGCATGAAATTAGGGCCTTTATCGGGCTCAGGCCCGACCTAGATTCGGGCCCAAATTGTTTGTCCAAAACTCGAAAAATGAATCGGGCCTAACGTGCTTTTCGGCGAGCCAAAAAAAAACAAAACATGCCTTAATTAGGTACCAAAGCCCGGTCAAAAAATAGAAGGTTCGGCCTGGGCCCGGCCCGGCCCGAATTTGGGCCGAAAAAGTCGCATAAAGCTCGCAAATTTTCGGTCAGGCTCTATTAATCACCTCTAGCTTAAACCATCTATTCAACCACTCTAAAATCCGCAAATTTTCAACTCGACCTTTGTTCTACCACGTTGGGTTAAGCACTTTCTGATATTTTTATGATTATTGATAATTTTAATAAATCATAAAGAGAAGATCACATTAAGATATAATATACATAAGTAGTACAACATAAGTATTTGAAACTACTTTAAACAGAATCTAAACTTAGACAGCAAACTCCTAGATTTCGTTCACTTCTGCCATCAAACGATTTTTCAGTTTCTTCTCACATTCTTCTACACGAACCGCTCTTACAGAGCAAAGTTTACAAGAAATCGTTCATCCTCTTCAAGTCATGCATCCTAACATTCTTTACTTGCCTTCCCTTCTCTAATTCTAACTTCTCCTTACGAAAAGCTGATGTCGTGTCTTTCACCTGAGCATGAGTTCGAAGATTTTCCCCAAGGGATAACGCTGCTACATCATGTCGTAGATGAAATATACCTCTACTTTTTTTCTACTACTTTTTCCTTCTTCACCCCATCGAAGCTATTGACCCACCAGATATGAAGCTACCTCCACCTCAAGTTTTATTCTGACTCTAAGTCGGGATTTTTCATTCTCTCTCATCCTTTGTCGTTGTTATTGCTTTTGCTAGTTTTGCAGCTTTGTATTATACTATTGGGGAGACACCTCTTGACCACGGGCTTCCATTTATGATATTGTTGAAGCATTTCTCAAATTTCTTTATGCTTGAACTTCTTTCCCTTCATTTCCGCATTGTAAATTTCATGAGCTCTAGACAATATGTTAGTGTTGTTTTCGCCACTTTCTTGATTTGTTTAGCTTCATCAGAAAACCCAACAAATTTTATAATATTGCCAACATTCTTTCCAGTGACATTTCATCATGCCAACCGTCCTCTCTAGCGGCTCGTTTGATTTCTCATATCATGCCTTTTCATACTCAAGAAACACTTTTTCCATAGATCTGAACCCTTTTGATTAGGCCACACATTAAATCAGTACAATGCTCCAAGTATGAAGATACGAAACATCTTCTTAGATGACTCCAATTCCTCTTCCTGTTGTCCGACCTCATATCTTCCTTGGGATGAAGTGACATTGGGCTTGAGGTTGGGATACAGCTCTTAATCCTCATCGCCATCATCTTCTTCTTCTTCATCAAAAGGCACCTATGCTATTGCTACCTTGGTTTGGTGTATTGGCATGTTATTCATATTGATATTAGACATAATCATCTCCAAGGATATAAGATGGGAAATTTTGTGYAGTGGATTGTGGGGAATACACATTTTATGGAGTTGGTTGTTGAGAATACACATTTTACGGGGTAGGTTGATGTGCAGCGGGTGCCACCGAAGGATTGTCCCTCAACCATTGAACTCAAGGTTGGTATTGAGCAGTTTGTTGATAATTTTTTTTGGTTAAATAAATTGTTATCCATGGTTTTCTTCTTTTATAGTTTTATGAAAAAAATTATAACTTTCACAAAAAAAGAAAACAAAAGATTAAGAAGAAATAATTCATTTTTTTCTAAGGGGAGGGGGGAGAATTTGGGTTAATTTTTATTGGAAGAAATTATACAAATTTTTGAGCAATTTGGGAAGAAATTGAATTAAAAAGAAGAAAAATAGGAGAAAAGAAGGAATTTGAGGTTAATGAAGATAAATCAATATGAGTCTCTCTATTTATGGCCCTTGAAAAATTGATATGTTGTTGTAATTATTTTTTTTCAATTTAAAACATATTTACATTAAATAGCCATTAAAATAAAAATATCTGTTCGAAAAATGTATGCCACGTGGCACGCAGTTATTGGGTCGTGTCACGTACTTGCATGTCAGTGTGACCTGTAATGCTTTTTTTGTTTTGATATGCAAAACGACACATTTTGGTGTCTTCATGTACTTGTGGCCGATTTGAGGAGTACAATGCCTCACGTCTAGAAAAGAGAATTCCGTGCGTCTCGCTTAAAAACACAGCGTTTCAAATAGAGTTGAGACAGATAAAATAAATAATAAAAAGTCATGCAAGTGGGTGGGGACCAAGCAATCCAAACATCAAGTTTTGGCGTGATTTCCGTCAAAGGTCAAAGATTGATGGAATTCATGACAATGTCATTCTTTATCAACTTTCGCGGTACACTACATCCATGACGTTTCATGATTTTGCCAAAACTTGTCACCTTTTGMCATTGATGCTCTTACAATAATTACCTTTTGTTAACAAAAGGTGACAATAACAAAAGATCCAAAGTTCAAGTTCAAAGCAGTTAACAAAAGAAAGAAAGCTAAGGGAGAATGAGGTTGAAATTACCTAATTAAAAAGAAACACAAATGATACAATAGTGTACAAAGCAACAAAAGTTAAAAAAAATTGAGAGAAAGATTTAATTTTACAACATTTTAAATCATTCTCCGAGTGCTTGCAATTGATTTTTACACACTCAAAGTTATTGTTTGGTTGAGATTATAGAGAAAACATATTAACAAAATAGGAAAAGTTGAATTTTAATAAAGAGCATGAYCGARAACAGTTGTGGTTGGATCTTGTCTCTATTRATAAGCACTCTGTTGGCCCTTAGGTGCTTATGGGGGATTTTAATTGTGTCCTTAATCCTGATGAACGGATTGGTTTGCCTGTTACTTCTGCAGCAATGATGGCGTTTAGGAATTGTGTCTCTGAATGTGATCTCCAGGACTTGAATATTAATGGGAATTTTTTTTTACTTGGAACAATAAGCAGGAAAGTGCTAAGAGGGTGTTTTCTAAAATTGATCAAACTCTGGTGAATGATAGTTGGTACGACTTGTTTCCTGATTCTAAGGCTTGGTTTCATAATGAAAGGGACTTTGAATATTGCCCTAATGTCCTATTTGTTATTCCTTGCTCTCACGGGGGGAAAAAAAACCTTTCCGTTATTTTTTGAATGTGGAGTTTGCATCCTACTTTTGCTGCCACTGTAGAATAGGCTTAGAGTACACCAGGTTCTGGCTCAAAAATGTTTTGTCTCACTCAGAAGAAGAAATTGGTTAAGAAAGCTCTTATTTCTCTTAATAAGTCTTCTTTTGATAATATTGAGGTGAGAATGGCTCTTGCTTGCTCCACTTTGGATAAGGCTCAATCTGCTCTTCACTCCTCCCCTYGGGATTTGCATTTGMGGCAAGTTGAAGCTACGGTTRGACTTTCCTTTGTTGAAACTCAAAAAGCTTATGTGTCTTTCTTAAGGTTAAAAGCTAAGTTGGCCTGGATTAGAGATGGTGATCAAAATAAAAAGGTCTTTCATGCTYCTATAAAGAAGAGGGTGATGCAGAATTAAATTTATTCTATTCAGGATATGCATGGTCAATGGGTGGAGAATGCAGATGGGGTTCCTGGTGCTTTCTTGGAATTTTATAGTNGGATACTATGATTTGCAAGTTAAGGTTAATATGGCATGGAGGAATTTGAAGGATTCTTAGCAAAGGGTTCATTCGAATCCTACTGACCCGACACTCATTGATGTTGAGAAATTGGCTGCAAAAGACTACCGTTCTGCTTTTGATAATCACTATATCTTTCTTAAATAGAAGGCTAAGGCTCGATGGATTGAGGAAGGTGACTCAAATTTAGTCATTTTTATAAAATGATAAAGTAGAGAAGGTTGTAGAACAATGTCCATGCTAGTCACTCCATGGATGATATACTCCACACATCTGCTACAAGCATTGGGGATGCTTTCCTCGGTTATCACAAGGATCTTTTGGGTTCATGTCCTTCGGATAGGTTGGATGTCAACCCGGATATTGTGGCTGGTCGTTCTCTTCTTTCACAGACCCATAAGGACTTGTTGGCTCTTCCTTTCACTGATATTGAGATCAAACATGCAATGTTTTCTATTTGTGGGGATAAGGCACCAAGTCTAGATGGTTTTGGTGCTCATTTCTTCAAGGATAATTGGGATATTGTTGGTGCTCATGTGACTCAAGCTATTCAGGAATGTTTAAGGTCTGGGAAGCTTTTAAAGGAAATAAATGCCACTTTTGTGACGTTGATCCCTAAAGTTTCTTGTCCCAAGGATGTTTCTGAATTTCGGCCTATTTCTTGCTGCAACACGGTTTACAAATGTTTCTCTAAGGTCTTGTGCAATAGACTGAGAGCTATATTACCTGAGCTCATTGCAGAAAATCAGGGGGCCTTTGTTCATGGTAGGCTCATCCTGCATAACATCATGGTATGCCAGGATTTGGTGAGACATTATGGTAGATCTTCCTTGAAGCCTAGTTGTTTAATTAAGATAGACCTACGAAAGGCCTATGATACTGTTGATTGGTGATTCTTAGAGGATTTTATGCGTTCTTAGGTTTCCCTGAGCACTTCCTGGCCTGGGATTGACTATGCAATGTGTGACAACCCCAAAGTTTTCTCATGTCATTAATGGTAGTCCTAATGATTACTTCACTACAACAAAAATTGGATAAAACACCAAATATAAGAGACCGYTGGTGTATTAAAACTGGTCTCTTAAATTAAGAGACCGYATATTCARGAAAACCGATCTGTTAGACTTGTATAAAGACCGGTTATTATAACACATCTCTTAAGTTCAACAAAAAAATCGGTTTTAAGGTAAAACCGGTGTCTTTGAATTTAGTGGGAAACCTCAAAAGTTCTAATGTTCTTCTTATAATGTCAGTACATCCTCATGTTTAATTTAATCTTCTCAATCCTCTCTTCATCCATAACCTCAAACTCTCTCCTCCTCTCTTTTTTTTATCCGTTTCGGCTTCTCTCTTCCCCTTTGTCTCCTCACACCCCTCACTCTCTCTCCCTCTTATCTCTTTTCTCCTTCTCATTTTTCAATTTCCAACTCTTTCACTAATTCTTTCCAAACCACTCAATACACCACTACGACTCCACCTCATACTCCTCGCCATCAATCCTCATCCCTCTTTGCAGTCTTCTCCTTTGTTATTGAATAATTTTTTAAGATATTTTTTAGTTTTTTTTGAGTTTATTTTGGGCATTTGGTCTCACGAGTTTTTGGATTCCTATTTGTAGATCTAGGTATATTTGATTGTTTTTGCATTATCGTTTTTTTAATTGTTTCAGTTTTTGTTCGATTTTGTTTACTTTTCAAGACTAATGGTGAAAGTATATTCCTAGGTATTTCAGTTTTGTTTTCATTCGTTGTTATATTTGATCAAGTTATCAATTTTTTAATTGTACTTTTCCCTGATTTTCAATTTATTTTTGGTTTAATTCATTTTTTTCTATTTTTTTTCTCGATTTTGAGTTTTGTTCTTCACTTCAGTTTTTTTGTGGTTTTTTCACCAAGCGATCATTACATTGAGTCGGCGTCAGCGCCCAGCCCATCGCCCGCTCTCTCTTCCACTACGCGCTGGGTCAGCAACAACAGCACTGCAGTATTGAAGTTTGAATTCAAATTCCAACAACAACATCCAACATACAACAAGATATGTTAAGGTTAATAAATTATAATAGTAGTTGTGTGTGAATAAGTGTGGATTTTGGGTTTTAATTAAGTTTTGTGAGTTATTCCGGTTTCTCTCAGATCGTATGTATGATCCTAGTACTATTATTTCAATCCCGATTTTTTTCATATGGTTTTTGTTTTTATTTTTAATGTCCCATCTCTAAAATTTTAATTATTTATAATTTTTTGGCGTTTTTGTTCTCTGTTCTTTTTAATTTTATTTCAATTATCGAATTTATTTTTGGATAGTTTTTATTAAAAATTCCTGAATTTTTATTCATTGTCCCGTTTTCCGGTGACAAATTTTTTTATGTGTATCCGAGAATATCTTTTTTACCTGACTGAGTTTTATTGCTAGTTTTGATGTAAAATAAAGATATGTCCCAAATTATTTAATTATCTTATTGTATTCCTACTATTAGTACATTAGTTTATGGACCTAATTAGTTGTTTTGTAATTAATATTTCCCAGAAGTTTATTTTATTATCGTTACTTCGCATGCTTTTATCTTATTTATTTATTCCCTACATTAGATTGTCTTACTTGTTTTGGTAATTATTTAAAGCACAGATATTATAGCCGTATCTTTTTCTCGTTCAATTGCCTTTGACGCCTTTTTCTTAACTTATATTTTTACGTATTCCCTCTTCGACCAAAGGTTATAGAGTTCAACACTCGATAAGATTTCTTTAAGGTCCAAGAAAGAATGTAAAAAGAGAATTTATGGTCCGAAATACTAGTTATTTGTTAGTAGGAAAGTGAGAAAATTCAAGTTCAAATTTTTTTTAAGTTGTAGACCAATAATATGTTTGTAATTTGTATTGAATATATCGATATGAATGGTTAAATTTCAAAATATATCAGTTATTTTTTGGTTTTGATTTGTTGATCGGTTGATATTATAGATTTATAGTAGTGACTACTGGATGAAAAAACATGTGGGACGTAACTCATTTTTTTTAATAATTAAATAACCCCAAAGAGTACCTGGTGTGTATATCATAAAATATGTCCTCCTTTAAATGTAATAAAATAATCGATTAATTACCTATTATAAGGAAACCCGATATATTTGTTAGATTCTAGGTCTCTTATCCACTGCCTAAGCAGACTGCGTTATCTCTGTGCACCGAATCTCTTTATTGATTAAAGAGACCGCAAAAAAATACGATGCGGTCTCTTACTAAGAGCCCTACACGACCTTGAGACCGATTGTTTTGCGGTCACTTTGCCTTTTATCTACACTCGGTCTCTTTGGCTTTTTTTGTGTAGTAGCTTCTCCTCGTGTATGGGGTTTGCGGTAGGGTGACCCCTAATCTTTCCCCCTCCTCTTTGTGTTGGTGATCGGAATAAGTCTATCCAACCAAATTGGCCATATGATTAAGCATGTATCTTTCTAGCTCCATCCTATTGTAGGCTTTCTAAGATCGATCAGCACACAAATTGTTAACTTAATCAGGTTCCTTATGTGTAAAAGGGAGTGAACCTCATCAAAGCCTTGTGAGCTGCTTTCAATCTTCCTCCTAAGGCTTACTGTTTACTCAAGGATAACATTCATAAGTCGGTTGATATTTGCACAGCATATGCTTTGGTTGTTCAAGAGTCCAAGCAGTTCTGGTTTCCTTCCCCGGGGACAGATTCCTTTTAAGTACTATTATAGAAAATGGTTCTGCATAAGGATTGTGATTGTCCTTGGTGATAAGATGTCTCACGAATTAAGACTTTAGGAGCTCAAGAATTTATCCTTCATTGGCAGAACGACTAATATTAAATCGGTTCTCATGAGTATTCACATTGGTACTAGGCGCAGTTTTCATTCTCCTGCCTTGTGGTTGACATGATTTGTTATGAACTTATTTGTCTTTCTTATGAAAATGGAAGCTGTTTTACTGTAAGAAAACCTCGGTAATATTGTTGGTAGCGTGTGTAAACTAAAATAGTTAAGGTCGTCTTGGAATAAAGGATGGCTTGCTATGTTATGAATCAAAAACAATTTTGGGTAGAACATGTTTGCACATGTACTCTATAAAAAAGGAGAACATATGTGAGTGAAATAGATCTTAATATAGTGTTTTAAAGAGCAGGATGGTGGGGGTATAACACCACCCCCCAATAGATATAGCAGTTGTAAAGGAAAAAGATTTGTGAGGTCAAAACTTGTTTTACGGCTGGTTGCAGAATCGCATATCATGAGGACGTCCACCTATCTGTTTCTGCTGTTTATGCAAGCTACAAGGTTAGTGAGCACATGGTTCTGATGGCAATGTTATCTGGCAAAGGCTAAGATTCATAAACATCCCTGATTCGTTACCTAGTTTAGACTACAAGGGCAGATGGAAAATAAGGATAGCGCTTGCTAATTTTTGGTTTATGTAGTTTTGTCTTTGCATGCTAATGTAGGAGTGGTGATGAGTCTCATGACCATTTGTTCTTTGCTTAGTCCTTTAGCCATTGCAGATTGGAGGACCATTCAAGGACTGTTCTCAAAGGTTCAGTTATTGATTTGCTGCTTGTACGCTAACAGCACTTTAGACGAAGGAAAACTTTCCAAAATTACAGCTTCATGTGTGCTATTTGGCCTAATTCCCAGCCACCTGTTTATAGTATTTGGTCTTAGGAACCAATGTCCTTTTGGAAATGAACCTCTAAATTGTTGATTGTATTGAAAACTGTATAAATGAATTAGGAAATCATTCATTTTGAGGATCAACAATGTACTTGCTAGCGAGATTACTAGGAGAGATGTGGAGTGGCTTGCCACTTTGTATTAGTTCTTGAGTTGTGGTAGCCAAAGCTAGGTTGGGTCTAACCTTTTACTTCCTTAGGTTGTAAATCCCCTTTGATGTTCTTGTGTTGATTATACTTTATGATTTATTAAAAAAACGCATACCAAGTGGACATATGTTGTAAAGTCACAAGTTACTCACTAAAATAGTGACACGGGTCTCTTCTTCCCCTTCAAGCTGATAGTATAAGATTGGTTGTGCAAGTAATCCAATCTCTTGTCTTCAAGGTTAAACCCACAATACGAGAGTAGTGATTTAATTGTTACCTAACGAAAGAAATATCTGCCCAATTACCAAAATACAAATTTACAATAATTTAAAAAAACAATCAACAAAAGCAACCTCAGTTGAAATAAACAATTACCAAATTAAATTCAATAAAGTGTAAGCAAGATTTGTCTTCCGCCTCCAGTATCCAAAGTCCAAATAAACCCAAATCGACACTTTGGATATCTGTCCATCTTCTCTTTTGATTGTAATCAAAAACCCCCCGAAACTTGAATTAACTCAACCTGCAAATAGCCGGATTATTGAGTAAAATTTGAGATTTTTTTACCCCCCGCTTAAACTAGAGGTATCATGGGTAGCGTGTAGACACTGAAAATGTGTCTCCACAAAATGAGTATCCGTGATGAAAACATAACCGCGTCTCGCGTTTGTTTCGAATTAAGAAAAGATGTCTTTGAATTCATAAAAGTTGGAAATAATGCGAGGTCGTACTCGGAAATAATTGAGCAAAGGTCAAGGCAAGGCAAAAATACTTTCTTTCCGGTTTTTTCAAAGGTTTTCCAAAAAGGTTTTCAAAGGCCGATCTCATGCTTTTTGTGTTCAATTCATGTCCGGTCACATTTTTCTGAATCCGCCAGTATTTTTAAATTATTTTTCTGATTTTTCTATGTTTTCTATGAATTTTTGCAATGTTTAAATACGCAGAATACGCAGAAAATACATGAAATAATTAGAAAAAATACTCCGGAAATACGTGGAACCTTCCTAGAACATTCTAGAAATCCTTGCTTGGAGAGCAAGGGTGTCTAGTGGCGTCGATCAAAGGAAATCACGATAAAAATCGGAGAAATCAAAATATTTGAGGTTTTTGGAAAAAAATATTGCATAAATCTTGAGCGTATATACGCAACTGATGAGCGTATATACGCTAACAGGAGCGTAATATACGGCTCGAAACAGGAGCGTATATACGCTCAGCTTATACGTACAAAAACTTGCCAATCTTGTGAAGGGTGAGAGCGTATATACGCGCAAGTGAGCGTATTACGCAGGAAGCAGCGTATATACGCTCAAGCTTGCAGCGTATATACGCAGGGTTTTTCAAGCTCCGTTTTTGCCTCGTGCCTATAAATACGCTCTTGGCATAGTTCAGTTTCCGATACCATCGACTTCATACGCTTCAGACTCACGACTTCATATGCTCCTACGCATACTCTCTCTCTCTCTCTCTGGAAATCCATTGCAAATACACTAAAACACCTCTATATTTCGTTAATTCAATAGCAGTCGATTCTCTTTCGAATCAACAAGCGATACATAAGGTTAATTCTGAGATTACTCACCAAAAATCTCTCCACTTTCTTTAATATTGACTAACATTGTTAATGAGTTTTTAATATAATTAAAGCATGTTAGAAACCTCACTTTTACTTGTTTTCATGTAAAATAATGTGGGTTTTTCCACAATGTTTGCAAGGTTTTCATTGGTTTTTTTAGTTTTCATTTCATTATTATTAATTCAGTTGTCAATACTAAACAATTCTTTATTCTTGTATAGCATTGAAGGCGAAAGATCCATTGCGCTTGCGTTTCATCATAAGACTAACAATATTTTTCTTTGTTTTCATGTACGATTCAAGGCAAGGATTTCGTTTCATTGCGTTTTACAAATTAACTTTTGTTTTCCCTTTGGCAGATTTAGGGTAAGATGAGTTTGCATATACTTTGAAGTTTATGAACTTCAATATTAATTGCATCTTGTCATTGTTGTATGACTTTGTAATATATTTTTGGCTAAACAAAGAACCAGTTGTGTGTAGCTAAATGAAGAAGGTTAG
>SNQN01000509.1:72296-98316 GCA_008642245.1 Bassia scoparia
CCCGGATATTGGCTGTCGTTCTCTTCTTCAAGACCCATAAGAGATTGTTGGTCTTCCTTTCACTATATTGAGATCAACATGCCCAATTGTTTTCTATTATGTGGGGATAAAGCACCCAAGTCTAGAATGTTTGTGTTGCTCATTTCTTCAAGATAATTGGATATTGTTGGTGCTCTTGACTCAAGCTATTCAGGAATGTTTAAGTCTGGAAGCTTTTAAAGGAATAAATGCCACTTTTGTACGTTGATCCCTAAAGTTCTTGTCCCAAGATGTTTCTGAATTTCGGCTATTTCTTGCTGCAACACGGTTTAACAAATGTTTTCTCTAAGGTCCTTGTGCCAATAGACTGAGAGCTATATATATACATGAGCGCTCAAATGCAGTGCAAAATAGGGCGGTCCTTTGTTTCTTTTTATCGGTAGGCTCTCATCCTGTATAACATCATGGTATGCCAGTGATTTGGTGAGTCACATTATGCGCTTAGATCTCCTTGAAGCCTAGTTGTTTAATTAAATATGACTACGACAAAGCCTATATTACATGTTGATTCGGAGATTTCTTTAGAGGATTTTATGCGTTCTTAGGTTTCCTGATGCCACTTCCTGAGCCTGGATATTTGCACTATGCATCATGTGTAGACACTAACCCCAAATTTTTCTCCATCCATTATGGTAGTCCTGAATGATACTGTCACTACTGAACCTAAAAATTGGATAAAAACACCAATATAGAGCAACGATGGTGTATAAAAACTGTCTCTTAAATTAAGAGACCGGATATTCAGGAGAAACGAGATCTGTTAGACTTGTATAAAAGACCGGTTATTATAACACAACCTCTTTAAGTTCCCAATCAAAAAATCCGTTTTAAGGTAAACCGGTGTCTTTGAATTTAGTGGGACCTCAAAAGTTTCAATTCTCTCTATAAGTCAATACATCCTCACGTTTAATTTAACTCTTGCTCCAATCTTCTCATCCATCTCAAACTCAAACCTCTCTCCTCCTCTCTTTTTTTTTATCCGTATTCGGCTTCTCTCTTCCCCTTGTCTCCTCACACCACCTCACTCTCTCTCCCTCTTATCTCTTTTCCCTTCTCATTTTTCAATTTCCAACTCTTTCTACAATTCTTTCCAAACCACTCTAATACACCACTAGATGTCCCACCTCTACTCCTCGCCTATCAACCGTCATCCCTCTTTGCACGTCTGTCTCCTTTGTTTTGAAATAATTTTTTAAGATTTTTTTTAGTTTTTTTTGAGTTTATTTTGTGCATTGTTCACAGAGTTTTTGAGATTCCTATTTGTATATCTAGGTTATTGATTTTTTTGCATTATCGTTTTTTTTAATTTGTTTCAAGTTTTTGTTCATTTTGTTTTACTTTCAAGACTAATGGTGAAAGTATATTCCTAAGTATTTCAGTTTTTGGTTTTCATTGTATTATTTTTGATTCAAGTTTATCAATTTTTTAATTGTAGCTTTTCCTGATTCTTAGTTTCGATTTCTTGGGTTTAATTCATTTTTTTCTATTTTTTTTCTCGATTTTGAGTTATTGTTCTTCACGTCTCAGTTTTTTTGGTTTTTTCACCAAGCATCAACATTGATCGCGTCACGCCCCGCCCATCGCCCACGTCAGTTCATCTTCCCCCGAGCTGTCACAACAACAGCATGCAGTATTCGTAGTTTGAAATTCAAATTCCGAACAACAAACATCAACATACAACAAGAATGTATAGGTTAATAAATTAATAGTAGTTGTCGGTTGAATAAGTGTGATTTTGGTTTTAATTAAAGTTTTTGAGTTTCCGTTTCTCCAGATCTGTATGTATGATGGACTAGTCTATTATTTCCAAATCCCGATTTTTTTCATATGGTTTTTGTTTTTATTTTTAATGTCTCCATCTCTAAAATTCTTAATTATTATAATTTTTTTGGCGTTTTGTTGCTCGTGTTCTTTTTCCATTTTTATATTTCTATTCGTAATTTATTTTTGGGACTGTTTTTTATTAAAAATTCCTGATTTTTTTCATTGTCCCGTTTTCTTGACAAATTTTTTTATATGTACCGAGATATCTTTTTTCTCTGAACTCGGATTTTATTCTAGTTTTGGATGTAAATATAAAGATATGTCCAAATTATTTAGATTACTATTGTTATTCCTCATTAGTACATTAGTTGTATGGACCTAATTAAGTTTGTTTTGTAATTAATATTTCCCAGATATTTATTTTATTATCTTACTTCGGGCATGTTTGTATCTTATTATTTTTATTCCTACATTAGATGTTCTACTTGTTTTGTAATTATTTAAAGCGACAGATATATACCTATTCTTTTTCTACTTCAATGCTTTGACCGCCTTTTTCTTAACTTATTTTTACGGTTATTCCCGTCTTCACCCCAAAGGTTGATAGAGTTCAAACACTCATAAGATTCATAAGGTCCAAGAAAGAATGAAAAAGAGAATTTCATGGTCGAAATACTAGTTATTTGTTAGTAGGAAAGTGAGAAAATTCAAGTTCAAATTTTTTTTAGTTTTGTAGACAATAATATGTTTGTAACTTTGTATTGAGAATATATATTGAATATGGGTTAAATTTCAAAATATATCAGATTTTTTGGTTTTGAATTTGTTGATCGTTGATATTATAGTATTTATAGTAGTGACTACTGGATGAAAAACATGTTGGACCTGAGTACTCCTTTTTTTAATAATAAATAACCCCAAAGAGACCTGGTTGTAACAAAAAATGTCCTCCTTTAATGTAATTAAAAAATCGATAATTTACCTATATAAGTAAACCCGATCATTATGTTGTTAGATCTGTTCTCTATATCCACTGCCTAAGAGACTGGTTATCTCTGTGCCACCCGATCTCTTTGATTGATTAAAAGAGCCGCAAAAAAATAACGATGCGTGTCTCTTACTAAGAGCCCTATCGACCTTGAGACGTTGTTTTGCGGTCCTTTGGCCTTTTTTCTACACTCGGTCTCTTTGGCTTTTTTTGATAGTAGTAAGCTTCTCCTCCGATGTAGTGGGGTTTGCGGTAGGGTGACCCCTAATCTTTCCCTCTCCTCTTTGTGTTGTGAGTCGGAATATCTATCCAATCCAACAATTGCGCCATATGATTAAGCATGTTCTTTCTAGCTCCATCCTATTGTAGGCTTTCTAAGACGATCACACACAAATTGTTAACTGAATCAGGTTCTTTGTTGTAAAGGGGAGTGAACCTCATCAAAGCCTGTGAGCTCCTTTCAAGTCTTCTCTAGAGGCTTACTGGTACTCAAGGATAACATTCATAAGTCGGTAGTAGATAGTTTGCCAGGGCATGATGCTTTGGTTGTTCAAGAGTCGCAAGCAGTTCTGGTTTCTCCCCGGGGACAGATTCTTTTAAGTACTATTATAAGAAAATGACTCGCATAAGGATTGTGATGTCTTGGTTGGATAAATGTCTGCACGAATTAGACTTTAGGAGCTAAGAATTTATCCTCATGGCAGAACGACTAATATTAAACTCGTTCTCATGAGTATTCACATTTGTACTAGGCGCAGTTTTCATTCTGTCCTGCCTTGTGGTTGCATGATATTTTAGAATTATGTCTTTCTTATGGAAAATGGCAAGCTTTTTTACTGTAGAAAACCCAGGTAATATGGTTGGTAGCGTGTGTAAAAACTCAAAAAGATAAGTCGTCTTGGAATAAAAGATGCTGCTTGTTTATGAATCCAAAACAATTTTGGGTAGAACATGTTGGACATGACTCCAATAAAAAAGAGAACATATGTGAGTGAAAATGATCTTATATAGTGTTTTAAAGAGCAGGGATGGTGGGGGTATAACCCACCTTCCCCAATAGATTGCATTGGTATCAGGAAAAAGATTTGTGAGGTCAAAAACGTTGTTTACGCTGGCCTTGCAGAATCGATATCATGAGGACGTTCCACCTACCTCTGTTTTCTGCTGTTCTATGCAAGCTACAAAGGTTGTGGCACATGGTTTTCTGATGCAAGATGTTATCGGCCAAAGGCTAAGCATTCATAAACAATCCTGATTCGTTACCTACGTTTAGAACATACAGGCAGATGGATAAATAAAGGATAGCGCTTGCTATTTTGGTTTATGTATTTTGTTCTGCAATGCTATGTAGGAAGTGTGATGAGTCTCCATGACCCATTTGTTCTTTGTTGTCCTGTTAGCATTGCAATTGGGGGCATTCGAAGACTGTTTCCAAAGGTTCAGTGGTATTGATTTGCTGCTTTACGCTAACCCACACTTTAGACGAAGGAAAACTTTCCAAAATTTCAGCTTCATGTGTGCTAGTTGGCTATTCCCAGCCACTGTTTATAGTATTTGGTCTTGAGGAACCAATGTCTTTTGGATGAACCTGCAAATGTTTGATGTATGAAAACTGTAAAATTGAATTAGGAATCATTCATTTTGAGGATCAACATGTACTTCTAGGAGATTACTAGGAGAGATGTGAGTGGCCTTGCCACTTTTATTAGTTCTTGAGTTGTGGAGCCAAAGCTAAGGTTGGTTAAACCTTTTACTTCCTTAGGTTGTAATCCCTTTGATGTTCTTGTGTTGATTATACTTTATGATTTATTAAAAAAACGCATACCAAGTGACAATATGTGTAAGTTCACAAGTTACTCAACTAAAATAGTACACGGGTCTCTTCTTCCCCTTCAAAGCTGATAGTATAAAGATTGGTTGTGAAGTAATCAATCCTCTTGTTCTTCAAGGTTAAACCACAATACGAGAGTAGTGATTTAATTGTTACCTAACGAAAGAGAATACTGCCAATACAAAATACAATTTACAATAGATTTAAAAAAAAACAACAAAAAGCAATCAGTTGAATAAACAATTACCAAATAAATTCAGATAAAGTGTAAGCAAGATTTTTGGTCTTCGCCCTCCACGTATCAAAGTTTCCAATAACCAATCGACTTTGATATCTGTCCATCTTCTCCTTTTGAACTTGTAATCAAACCCCCGAAAACTTGAATTAACTCAACCTTGCAAAAGCGATTTTGAGTAAAGTTTGAGATTTTTTACCCGCTTAAACTAGAGTGATCATGTAGGGCAGGCCGGTTTGCATGAAATTAGGCCTTTATCGGCTCAGGCCCGACCTATTCGGCCCAAAATTGTTGTCCCAAAACTCCGAAAAATGATCGGGCCCTAAACGTGCTTTTCGCAGCCGAGCCAAAAAATAAACCAATGCCTCTAAATTAGTCACCCAAAGCCAGGTCAAGAATGAGTAATTCGCCTGGCCGCCCCCGCCCCGAATATTGCCCGGCCGAAAAGATACGCAAAAGCTCGCAAATTTACGGCGTCAGGCTCTATTTAATCACCTCAGCTTAACCCATTCTATTCAAACACTCTAAAATCCGCAAATCTTTCAACTCGACCTTATGTTCTACCCCGTTGGTTAAGCACCTTCTGATATTTTTATGATTATTGAAATTTTTAATAAATCATAAAGAGAAGATCACATTAAAATATAATTATACAGAAAGTATACACATAAGATTTGAAAACACTTTAAACAAAGAATCTTAAACTTAGACAGCAACACTCCTAGATTTCGTTCACTTCTGCCATTCAAACGACTTTTTTCAGTTTCTTTCACATTCTTCTAACGAACCCCGCCTTACAGAAGCAAAGTTTACAAAGAAATCGTTCATCCTCTTCAAGTCATGCATCCCTAACATTTCTTTACTTGCCTTTGGCCTTCTCTAATTCTAACTTCTCCTTACGAAAAGCTGATGTCTTATCTTTCACCCTGAGCATGAGTTCGAAGATTTTCCCCAAGGGATAACGCTGCTACATCATCAGTCGTAGATGAAAATACCTCTACCTTTTTTTTTCTACTACTTTTTCCTCTTCACCCCATCGAGCTAGTTGACCCACCAGAATGAAGCTACCCTCCACCTCCAAAGTTTTATTCTGACTCTAAGTCCGGATTTTTCATTCTCTCTCATCCTTTGTCGTTGTTATTGCTTTGCTAGTTTGCAGCTTTGTATTATACCTATGGGGAGACACCTTACCACGGGCTTCCATATGATATTTTGACAGCATTTCTCAAATTCTTTATGCTTGAACTTCTTTCCCTTCATTCCGCATTGTAAATTTCATGAGCTCTAGACAATATGTTATGTTGTTTTCCGCCACTTTCTTGATTTGTTTAGCTTCATCAGAAAACCCAACAAATTTATAATATTGCCACCACTTCCTTCCAAGTGACATTTCATCATGCCACAACCTGCCTCTCAGCGGCTCGTTTGATTCTCATTATCATGCCTTTTCATACTTCAAGAAACATTTTTCCATAATCTGAACCCTTTTATTAGTGCCACAATTAAAACAGTACAAATGCTCCAAGTATGAAGATACGAGAACATCTTCTAAGACTCCAATTCCTCTTCCTTTTTGTCCGACCTCATATCTTCCTTGGGATGAATTGACATTGGCTTGAGTTGGATACCGAGCTCTAATCCCTCATCCAATCATCTTCTCTTCTTCATCAAAGGCACCTATGCTATTGCTACCTTGGTTTGGTGTATTGCATGTTATTCATATGATATTAGACATAATCATCTCCAAGATATAAGATGGGAAATTTGTGATGTGAGTGGGGAATACACATTTTATGGAGTGGTTGTTTGAAATACACATTTTACGGTAGTTGATGTGCAGCGGGGCCACCGAAGGATTGTCCCTCAACCATTGAACTCTAGGTTGGTATTGAGCAGTTTGTTGATAAGGAATTGTCCATGTTTCTCTTTTATAGTTTTATGAAAAAAAATTATAACTTTACAACAAAAGAAAACAAAAGATTAAGAAGAAATAATTCATTTTTTTCTAAGGGAGGGGGAGAATTGGGTTAATTTTTATTGGAAGAAATTATACAAATTTTGAGAATTTGGGAAGAAATTGAATTAAAAAGAAGAAAAAAATAGGAAAAAGAAGAATTTGAGGTTAATGAAGATAAATCAATATGAGTCTCTCTATTTATGGCCCCTTGAAAAATTATCTGTTGTTGTAATTATTTTTTCAATTTAAAAACATATCTTACATTAAATAGCCTTAAAATAAAAAATATCTGTTGAAAAATGTATGCACGTGGCACGCATGATTGGGTCGTGTCACTTGCATGTCAGTGACCTGTAATGCTTTTTTGTTTTGATATGCAAAACGACACATTTTGGTGTTTCATGTACTTGTGGCCGATTGAGAGTACAATGCCTCACATCTAGAAAGAGCATTCCGTGCGTCTCGCTTAAAAACAGTTTCAAATAGAGTTGAGACAGAAAAAATAAATAATAAAAGTCATGCAAGTGGGTGGGACCAAGCAATCCAACATCAAGTTTTGGCGTGATTTCCGTCAAAGGTCAAAGATTGATGAATTCATGACAATGTATTCTTTATCAACTTTGCGGTACACTACATCATGACTTTCATGATTTGCCAAAACTTGTCACCTTTTGCATTGATGCTCTACAATAATTGAAACCACAAGATCCAAAGTTCAGTTCAAAGCATTAACAAAAGAAAGAAGCTAAGGAGAATGAGGTTGAAATTACCTAATTAAAAAGAAACACAAATGATACAATAGTGTACAAAGCAACAAAAAGTTAAAAAAAATGAGAGAAAGATTTAATTTACAACATTTTAAATCATTCTCGAGTGCTTGCAATGATTTTTTACACACTCAAAATTATTGTTTGGTTGAGATTATAGAGAAAACATATTAACAAAATAGGAAAAGTTGAATTTTAATAAAAGAGCATGACACTAACAGTTGTGGTTGGATCTTGTCTCTATTATAAGCACTCTGTTGGCCCTAGGTGCTTATGGGGGATTTTAATGTGTCCTTAATCCTGTATGAACGGATTGGTTTGCCTGTATTCTGCAGCAATGATGCGTTTAGGAATTGTTCTCTGAATGTGATCTCCAGGACTTGAATTTAATGGGAATTTTTTTTACTTGGAACAATAAGCAGAAAGTGCTAAGAGTGTGTTTCTAAAATTGATCAAACTCTGGTGAATGATAGTTTGGTACGAATTGTTTCCTGATTCTAAGGCTTGGTTTCATAATGAAAGGACTTTAATATTGCCCTAATGTCCTATCTTTATTCCTCTGCTCTCACGGGAAAAAAAACCTTTCCGTTATTTTTTGAATGTGGAGTTTGCATCCTACTTTTGTGCCACTGTAGAATAGGCTTGGAGTACACCAGTTCTGGCTCAAAAATGTTTTGTCTCACTCAGAAGCAGAAATTGGTTAAGAAAGCTCTTATTCTCTAATAAGTCTTCTTTTGATAATATTGAGTTGAAATGGCTCTTGCTTGCCACTTTGGATAAGCTCAATCTGCTCTCACTCCTCCCCTGGATTTGCATTTGTGGCAAGTTGAAGCTACGTTTCGACTTTCCTTTGTTGAAACTCAAAAGCTTATGTGTCTTTCTTAAGGTTAAAAGCTAAGTTGCCTGGATTAGAGATTGTATCAAAATAAAAGGTCTTTCATGCTACTATAAAGAAGAGGTGATGCAGAATTAAATTTATTCTATTTCAGGATATGCATGGTCAATGGGTGGAGAATGTAGATGGGTCCTGGTTGCTTCTTGGAATTTTATAGTCATCTTCTTGGACAAGCATGGATGAGAGGAAGTTGGTTAATGTGTGCGATCATGGCTACTGGCCATGTTCTTAATGATGATTTGAAGCTTACTCTGTCTGCTCCTTTTACTTGGATGAAAGTCCGGAATGCTATGTGCATATTGATGCAACAAGGCTCTTGGGCCTGATTGGTTTTAAGCTTCTTCTAAAAGATTGTTGGGGAATTTGAATACGAGGTCAGTATGGTTGTTCTGGATTTTCTTTAGAGTAATAAAATGTTGAAGGAAATTAATAACACTATTATTCTTGTCCGAAGAGTAAGTGCCCTAGTTTGTGACTGATTTTCGGCCAATCTCGTGTTGCACATTATCCACAAGTGCATTTCGAAGTCTTTGTTGGAGATTGAAACGGTTTTGCCCTCATTGATTGCTGAAAATCAGAGTGCAATTTGGCATTCTAGATACATTGTGCATAACATCATGTTGTGCAAGATCTTGTAAGGAGTATGGTCTAAGAATGCTTCCCCAGTTGCTTGATTAGTTAGACCTCCGGAAAGCATATGATACGGTGGAATGGGATTTCTGAAGAGATTATGACTTGCCTCCAGTTCCTCCTCATTTCTGAATCTGAACATGACTTGTGTGACTACTTCTAAATTCTTCTCTTGATTAATGGCTCGTTACATGGTTTCTTGGTTCCCAGCGAGACTTAAGCAGGGAGATCCTTTATCTCCTTTTCTTTTTAACCTATGTATGGAGTACATGTCACGGATGATAGGTGTGATTGCTCACCGGAGTGAATTCAGATTTCATCCTCGAGTGTAGAGCAATGGGTCTCACTCACCTTGCTTTATGGATGATGTTATTTTGTGAAGCAAAAGGACATCACTTCAGTCAAAATGTTGGTTAAAGGTTTCGTGTTTCTCTCAATCTTCTAGTATTAGTCCTCAAAAGACAAAAATTTTTTTGCTGGTATGACAGCAGCATAGGTGGAAAGTGTTTTGTTGTTTTACAGGCTTTAATAAAGGCATTTCCTTTCGTTCTTAGTGTCCCATTTGTGCTAAACGGATCTGAAGGCTGAATGTGACCACTTGTGGAAAAAAATATGTCTAGGATTCAGTTTGGAGTTCTAAGCACATGTCTTATGCTGCCTGTCTTGTGTTGGTTAATTTTGTATGTTGAGCATTGCTTTCTATTGGGCAAATCATGATCCTTCCTAAATCAGTCTTGGAGCAAGTTAAAGCACTTTGCGTTGACTTCTTTGTATGGAAGGTTTGTGGCAAACTAGGTTAGTTGCTTGCATCACTTGTCAGAAGAAGAAATTTGAAGTTGGGATTCTAGATGGAATTGTGAATATTGCTCTCATTGTAAACATGTCATGCATTTCGTGTCATCATAAATATTTGGGTGTCGATGGTGAATTGTGTGTATCACAAGGTCAGTGACTGGTATGCTTATCATCCTAATGCCACTTGTAGTGTATTGGAGGCAAGTTTGTATGGTTAAGGAGAACTGTTGAGTTTCTGGGCCTGTCTTTGATGGACAGGATGGATTAGTGTGAGGACGTTATGATCAGCTCTTGTTACAACTGCACCCGATGCATATGAGATGCTATTTTGTGGTGTAGTTAGCTGTGCTAAGCATCAAATAATTGCTTGGCTTGCTGTTCAATCTAGATTGAGGACCCGAGATAGTGCTTGAAATTCTCTTACGGTTGAGGTCATTGTCTTTTCTGTGGTCTTTTTTTGGAAGATCTCATCACCTATTTTTTGGTGTGCTTATAGTCAAATGCCCTTGCTCCCTTGCTGATTGGTTGGAGACACCATTGAAGTTTCGACTCTGGCACAAGCTCTTCAACTTTGCTCGTCGTAGTAAGATAAGATGATTGCTTTCCACCGGGGTTTGTTCTACTCTAGTCTTTTGGCTTTGATCTATTTTATTTGGCAAGCTAGGAATGTGGCTTTTTGGTCTCAYAAAGCCCTTAGAGTTGAGTGCATTTTTGATATGTTGAAACAGGTTGTTGTACACCGGTTGCTTAGTAGTAATTCTAAGATTGTTAAGGATCATAACAAAGATTGGTTGAGAATGTGTATGTGAGTTTTGTAGCTCACTTAGTTTTAAGGATCCTCCATGGATGCCTTCTGGGGTTGTACATGGTTTATGTTGCAATAATATTTCTTTCTTACTGATAAAAAAAAAAAGTTGATGAAAGGAATATCAAAGAAAATATTTATTTTTAAAAAATAGAGCTAATTTAAAATTTAAATTCATAATGGGTTGAAAAGTGTTTGAAATTAAAAAGAAAATGTGAGTTAGCGGAAAAAATATACTTCGTATCACTTTTCAATAGTCAATAGAAAGCCTCTAACACAATTTGCAACTGTAAGTGGACCACACTTACACATTTTTGTAAGTGTAGTCTTACCCTAAATATTGTGATTTGAGCTCAGTGTATAAATGCTTGTACAAACACTGAATGTAAGACTTCACAATACATGACATTCACCACTCTATTTTTTCTGATTCTMTCTGCCTCTCATTGTTCTGCTTGCCAATACTCTTGACACCAATGACATGAATCTCTTTCTTTTCCACCTCTCTACTGCTCTCTTCTTCTGTAAAACGCGATGATGCAAGTAAAAAGAAACAAAGGCCGAAGTATGATTATTCATATATCATTGCTCGATTCCAACACTTCCCCTACCTTTCTAGTCTAAAGTGCAGATTAACCACTAATTCTAGACAATAGACATCTAATGTTTTTATATAAGAGAAGGGATGGAAACGATAATGTTAAAACAAGAAGAGAAGAAATAGAAGAAGAGGAAGAAATTAAGTGACCAACAAGACAACTATCAGTCAATAATACACTAAGAAACTGAGATCCTCCTATTCATGGAAGTTGTAGATTTTACATCTTCAGGATTAGCAGAACTGGGACTTCCTGATGAATCTGAACCACTTGTATCACCATGTCCATTACTACTCTTATTAGACAAAAGCTTCGAAAAGATCTTTTTCGTCATCATCACTCCTTTCATTTTATGGAAGGCAGCCTTATCAACACTCGGTCTACCTTCCATGATTTTCTCACTTTTCTTTCTCTCCAACTTCAAGGCAGCTAACTCGCCTTTCAAGGCCTTCAATTCCTCAGCTGTAGCCACAGCGTCCCAATCTTCATCTGCAATAGGTGTTGATCTTGAGCTCCTGTGGGACCCATTGTTTAAGTCCCGAATGCTTTTTGGAAGGTCCGGAGTGCTGGTACCGGATGTAGCTGCAGCACGAACTTGTTCAAAGAAGAGAACCTGGACAATTACTCTCATTGGGAGTCTTTCATTCTGCACCGCATGCATGCATGCATCTACTGATAGCTTCTTGCAGTCCATGAACTTGCATATCCTCTTTCGGTCACTCTTACCTATCTCAGGGTGTTCCTACATTACAGGATAAAAGTACACATTACAGCCTTGTTATGGAAGCTACTATAACTCCATAATATCATGCTTCTCCACAGGAAAGTCACCATCATCATCAGTATCAAAGAAAACTTGTAATGTTTAATTTGAATAAAATTAGTTTAAAATATGATGAAGTCGGCTTTGTAATTTGCAACAAAGAATGAACCCAATTACAAAAAGCATGGAGGAGGAAGTGGAAATTAGTTTTAATTAGAATTGCACTGTATACTGTATCAAATTTCAGACAAGGATTGGAAATTGAGATATTTCTACATAATCTAGCACAACAATTACAGCAACAATATCATGAGCTTCGGCCAAAACAAGGACAACATACATTTTGCATACTTTTCATCAGAGGCTCTCTCAATTTATTTGCTGACATTCATTTAAGTGTAAACTCTCTTACATTTTTTCTTTTGAACACCCATACTTTCTCTTACTGTCATCTCCACGACTCCACTCACAACTCTTAATCTCTGAGATGAATATGAAGTAAAACACGGGAATAATTTTCGTTTTAGATCATACTTCTCTCATACCACTTATGTACTACTGGAATAAACTGTAGTAGAGAAGTTTCAAGACATTATGTAAAATAGTAAGAGAATTACCTTGAGATACATGTCAATCGCACGATAAAGCCCATCATGTCCTGGCCTTGAAATGCTAGATATCATCTCTGCAAGTTCAACAAACTTTGYCACAGGCAAATTCCGATCCCTTGCAATTTCAGCTAGGTATCCATCAATTAACTTGGCTACCATTAGCTTCGATGCTTCGGACAATATTCCAGGCCTTTTAAATTCGTGACCCTCTTGATCTGCCTCCAGTGCTTCAATTTCAGAATTTTGATCTCGGACAAGAAACTCATGTACTATGTTCAGTACAATATCAACATCATACATCAAAGCATCGCCTTCTGGTGCTTTTATTAAAAGGTCACTGACAGAGGCCTGCTCTAGTTGGTGCCCTATTTTCTTAATTAACTCGCCTTTGACAAATTCATCGGAATCCCCTAGTGTGGCTGCTTTCAACAGTTTCAGCAAAAAACTACACGAAARGCAGCCTTTCTCATCTGGGAGTAGATACACAATTGTATCAACAGTGGATCGATAATCTATCAAATCACTAGATCGATAGACACCCTTGATAAGGCCAGGGAAATGTCGATAAGCATAAGCTTTCAGAGCTTCCCCAATCACTTCACCAAAAGTATTACCTTTGCTATAGATACTGACTATTATTCTTTTATATAAATCAATTTCAAGCTCAGACAAATCCTCAACCCACCAGTCCCTCGGAACCACTTTGTTTCTAACACCAATCCAAGTTGGATCAGCTCCAGTTTCTTCAGGAAGCTTCTTCCGGTTATATGTGTAGGACCAGTCCACCATGGTAGTGTCGGTTACTGCTTTTGAAGCAATAGACTCGATGCAGTGACTTATCAACTTCAAATCCTCAGACCATGGAAGCATAGAGTTACATGTCTGAAGAACTATGATAGAATCCTTCCAACTCCGGAAAATGACAGAATTTAGGAACACGTCAATTTTGTATGCAAGGTTCCCTTTTTCCACAGTTTCATACATCCCCAAGTACTCAGCTGCACAACGAGCAGCAACGACATTGTGAGCATTTAAGGTAACAACCATTCCATAACAGAATTTGGCACAAATTTCAAAGGCAGTTGGTCCTCCAGGAATGTCTGTGATTATCAGTACATCATTGCTCTGCTCATTTGCTGTTGAAACCAACTTTTGCAACCAAGAACTCTTCGAGAGTAGAGGGAACTGAACAATTAAGCAACCTGTTAGTATTTCTGATCATTAAGGAGTTTAATTCAATATGATATGTCATTGATTAATAAAATGATGATTTGAACTAATTWAAACAGATTACTACTACATTCTTACTCAACTATTTTCCCTCAGAGATGAAAATAAGCCGAGAAAAGGTTTTGATGCTGATCACCAATAATATCAAATGGATTAGTTAATTTATGACTACTTTCATAGTTTCACTGCACTGGTTAACGTTATTACATAAGATTTACTTTATATTCAATTGCAGCCAACTACCTGGGTATAGCGGAAGCTTTATATATATGTAGTTCATTCCATTTAAATATTTTAAGAGGGATCTGATAACATTGTTTGATCCTTTCTAGTATAACTTCCAAAACAAAGATAAGACCAACAAATACCTTCCTATCCTATCAGGCCAAAGTTCCAATTAAACATATAAGCTAAAGCCTATTAGCAAAGCATCAAATATATGAAAATTGCAAATAGCAAAACTAATGATCACCCTCTTTGGACAAACAACTTAGTGGAATCATGGAATAAAAACTCGATAATAAGTTAGAACTGACCTTGTGGAGATAAAACTTCACGTCTCCAACTTGGATAACAATGTCAGTAGCCAGCTCTGTTGCCACATACCTACACATGCATCAAACATACATTAATATTCCGGTCAATTCCTTAAGGAATCCTATGTTTTARGGATATAGTAATATAGCATAACATTAATATGTTACAGTCTTAGATAACTCTAGTATCTAACTCACATCTGGTTGCTGCAATTAACAATTTATCCCCAAAGGGAAACATGAAATTCAACACAACATTATCAGACAAAATTTTGATCTTTACAACATTCAACACATCACTTCACWGGAATCAGAATTAAAAAAATAAACCAAACCGCTTCTCAAGGTGCGCCAATAATTAATTTTTTTAGGAAGTCCTGAAATTGAGAGATAATGATTCAACAAGCAAACACTTTTGTTCGTTATTTTTCAAAACTATGTTGAGTTATGACATCAGTCCGAGAAATAAATAAAGGAAGTCTACTACATTATTCTAATGACAAGCTTCAAAATAATTAAAGAGAGAAGAACTAGAGGCTCAAGGACAATATGTAAGGTACATCCCAAATTTKAAAACCATAGGTGATGGGTCTTTTCCTAAGTCATTTGCTCATTAATRATCAGAATGGATTGTGGATGAAAAGTTTATTCAATCTAAAGCATTGATAAAACAGCCACAGCCTTCGTGCTGCTATCTATGACGAGCAATGGTTGACTAAATTCTGATCTTTACGACATTCAACACATCATTTCACATGAATCTGTTATAATACTTAAAAGGTTCCAGAGGAACTGCTTTGGCAGCATAAAAACCTATGAGTTATTGGCTAAAGCAATCTTTTTTTCCTGATTACCCCTGTTTATTCTGCTGAACCCCTCATATATCAGAAGCCATAAGTTGAATCTTTGGATGTAAAGACAGATTTTGAAACACTGACAATTAATGCCAAACAACCGATGATTATTCAAGTAGGCTGATACGTTAACTTATATTATTAGTTAAGATAATCATTTACCAGGAAATCTCTCTAGTAATATTGTGTAGGAGCCAAATACATAAGGATCTAATATATATTCAGATGACAGATAGTTCTGATTTTCTCTTCTCAAGGTGCCGCAGACGAGTAATTCTTCATTACAAAGATGCATACAGATATTGAGAATATGTCAGACAGTATAGATCCTTCAGACCCCTTTAATTCCATATAGGTTAACTAAGAAAGGATCCCACAGGCGCCTAAAATCAAAGCTCGAATAATTCATGAGACATAAATAGCTAAATCTGTCTACATAACTTGACAGAAAACGCACAAATCATAGTTAATATTGATGAGAAATGATTAACCATTTCCAGATCTTTTGTTATGGCAATAATGGCATGTTTTCAGGTAAAATTTAAGCTACCAACAGAAGATCAAACTCTTTGGGAGGGATGAGCTAGCCAAACAATGTGTAACTACAAATTTAACAGCATAAAACATTAAACTACACTTTAAAAAAAGGCAGTATAATTAAAAGCAGCACCAATACAACATCATTAAACAACAATAAGGCTCCAAAATCTCACCTGACATTCTTATCTTCACTTTGAAACGTATCAGGCTTTGATCCAAGTTTCATAAACTTCATCTTAGCCAAAAAAGATSTGGACTACCCTCGCTTCGACACAAAGGTACAGTGCAGTATCCCGGTAGAAAACTGATCAATCCTAGAACATCAATTCCCAGACTATACAAAAGTGTTTGCAATCAAGCCCCACACATACACTAATCAAGAAACTTTTCCTGAATATGGAACATTTAAACCCCCCAGGAAGTGGGACCATATAACTAGATTTAACAGAAAGGTATGATTTCAAGGCGATATTGGAAAGATCTTAAGGGGGTAATACATATGCAAGCAGCGCGACCGAATCTTGGCAGAAACTAAGGGAGGATAGCGAATGGGAAAGAGAGAGTACGAAACGGGAGCAAGTAACTTTTAATAAAGACGCTCTCTTGAATGGCAAGAGAACCTTAGAGGTGCATGTWCCCCTGCAGAGCGGCAAACCCCATGGACCGCGGCCAATCCAAGTGATGCAAGGAGACATTGCCAACAGATTAAAACTACTAAAATAATTCAACACAGTCAATGACACCCACAAGCAACTATCTGACTCCAAACTCTCACCACATTCTTAGCTCAATTTCTTAATATTTCTTTCTTACATGTCTCACTTTTGCTTCATCATTCTTTTTATTATTAATACCCTTTAAATGATCATACAACCAAAGAACTTCAACATGCTCAGCAACTATCAAAAACTTCAAGTTCCAAACCCCATTAATCAAATACTATTAAATTGAACCCCTCYTTAAAATATAAAGTTTTACCGTTAGCACACAGTGGAAGCTGCAAAATCTGCAACGGAAAACAGCAACTGGGTATCAGTTAAAAGATAACACCATAATAATACCAGACACAAAGCATCTAATGAACTTTAAATAATACATGTGACTAAGAAGACAACAGCAATGCAATAATATAAACATTAACTGCACACAAAAATGAACTTTAATCAAAGCAAAATCAATTAGAATCCCATGAGAATCTACTCAGATGAATCACAAACAAATCTACCTTAATTAATGAACCCCCAACGAAGCATATGGTTCTATCATATATTCAATTTATATGATGTAGCATAATTCATGCAAATATTGACCAAAATTTCATTATTATTATTTACTTATTTTTTACAATTTTGAAAGCATATAAAAATAAACAAAACCCAAAACTCACTCTCCATGTAAAACCCAACAAAACCCAAAACGAGTTGAATACTTGAATTTAGTGTCAAATTGTCAATTTGCCATACACCCATTTTACACGACAATTGGGAACTGAGATCAGTAATCAAGGAAAATAGTTGAAATGACTAATATAAAACTAAAWATAATTACAAGTTAACAACAAAGAGAGAAACAAAGGATGATAACGGCCAATAGGAGTAGCAACTTAGCAAGTGGAAGAAACATAATCATATGATGTTTTCAAAGTTTACCTAATTACCTGGAAAAGTGTTTACTTGAGAACACTGAAGCTAAAGTAGAGCACAGTTTTGTGAGCAAAGTGCATGAAGTTTTGGGCAGACGAGCCCATTGATCATAAATTGAGACATTGGCAAAAGATAAATAGCACCAACTATCTTTGGGTGTACTTAGTCACACACTCACACCTAATAGTATACACTATGTTCGTGTTATTTAAGCCAATTTTGTCATATACACTTCTCCTCAAAAAAAAAATAAAAATTGGTCATGTATAGTTGGCTTAGTTTTTTTTTTTTTTTTTGGACGATAGTTGACTTAGTTAGATGCTTATGTTAAACACTTTAATATGTGTTCAACGTCTGAGTGATTAATTTTATGTTCAGTATTTAAATATGTCACTTTCTACAAAAATGAAGTGAATATTCACGGTACTCACGATTTTCATATTAAAATTGCGGGCATATTAGTATATAGTTGGCTTAGTAATATACTTAATGTGCAACACTGATTATTATGTGTGTTCAATTCTAACTAGGTTCATGTTCAACATCCAAACATGTAAGGCTGACACGAAAAACACGGCACAAAAAATACGACCTAAAAAAAGCAAGTTAGGTTCAAAATTTTCGACACGAAAGGTAAATTGGGTTGACACGAACATGGCCTGAAATGAAAATAGGTTAGGTTCGGGTCATGGGTTTATAACACGGCAAAATTATGACCCGGGAACGATCACGACACAGACACGACCCATTTGTCAGCTCTACTAACATGTTATATTCTACAAAAACGTACTGGATGTTCAAGGTTCGATCTCACAGTTCTCATAACAAGGGAGTTCTCATGGGATCCTTGATGTATGAGTTTCATACTCACTTTTTCTAGTTTATTTTCATAGTTGAAGTTATTTGTTGTTGTTTTAAGTCTTTTTTGTTCCTTTTTTKCTYTTAACATTTATGGCTTGTTTCTWTGTGGTTTTATCCATGTTTTGCTCTAGTTTCACTCATTTTGTAGGTTTCCTTTATTATTGATTAAGACTCATCCCTTGAGGCTTGAACTTATTGAGACATGAGGAGTCAATTGCAAGTGTGTTTCAAAATCACACAAGCTTTTTGAAGGCTTTAGACAACTTTAATCAAGCATAACTTTTAGCACACAAATATTTTAAATTTGATTCTAATTGGAGGTTTAAATTCTTCTTGATAGTTTCAAAATGACTTGTCATATGCTGAATTCCGACAAGAAATGAAGAAGTTATAGTTGTTTCTATAATTTATCACAGTGCAGTTTGGCTGAAACGCCCYTTCAAGGAACGTTCTTTACTCTACTAGCGACCTATTCTATTATTTTTATGGCCCATTTTGATCGTTATGCTTAGCTTTTTGGGAAATATTATTTTCTCCCATTTCTTTGTATTATTACTCACTCACTCATCGTTTGGAGTCATAACTTCATAAGTAGTAGTTTTAGTTGAAATAGTAGCTTAGCTTCTCTCTCTCTCTTAAACTTATGGGACCTGTGGGTTATGGGTTTTGAGAAAATACATTGCGATTTGTGGGGTTCATATTGACATGCATGTTTCGTCTTGTGGTGCTCGTTTTTTTAACAATAGTTAATGATTATTCAATAGTGTAGACACCCAAAAATGTKTCCCCAAATTGAATACCCGATGAGGAAAAGCACGACATCTCGAAATAGATTTAATTCCGGAAGTTGCGACAAAATCCATAAACCACATCCATTTGCACACGTCGAATTAAAGTTGAGTTTGAAATCATACGCCAACAGCACAATACTAGGCGGAAAGTATTTATTTTTATTTATTTTAATTATTTTATATTTTTAGGCTTTTTTCTTTATTNCATTTCTTTGTATTATTACTCACTCACTCATCGTTTGGAGTCATAACTTCATAAGTAGTAGTTTTAGTTGAAATAGTAGCTTAGCTTCTCTCTCTCTCTTAAACTTATGGGACCTGTGGGTTATGGGTTTTGAGAAAATACATTGCGATTTGTGGGGTTCATATTGACATGCATGTTTCGTCTTGTGGTGCTCGTTTTTTTAACAATAGTTAATGATTATTCAATAGTGTAGACACCCAAAAATGTKTCCCCAAATTGAATACCCGATGAGGAAAAGCACGACATCTCGAAATAGATTTAATTCCGGAAGTTGCGACAAAATCCATAAACCACATCCATTTGCACACGTCGAATTAAAGTTGAGTTTGAAATCATACGCCAACAGCACAATACTAGGCGGAAAGTATTTATTTTTATTTATTTTAATTATTTTATATTTTTAGGCTTTTTTCTTTATTTTTAGGATTTTTAAAAATATCTTCATTGGTTATTTTTTATAATTTCCACTCTTCATCTTGTTCCTCTCATTTTTCGGAGTTCTCCAATATTTTTAGATTATTTATCTAAATTTTCTTTGTTTTTCTATGATTTTTACAAGTTTTATGAAATGATTTTCGAAAATAAATGAATTCAGAAATTCGTAGATAAATTCAGAAAATTCGGGAATTATCCGGAATATTCTAGAAGATTAATCATGTTTATCCATAAGTGGATAAAGGTTAATTGGATAGTAGATTAGATGCAAAAACACGGATATTAATTTTTCGAACGACAAGATAGATAAACGAATAATTAAGCACGGATCGCTAACGTGGACTTCCACGTCAGCTACAACCGTATATACGGTCAAGATGACTGTATGACTATATATACAACTATATATATGGTCTACTGTATATACGGTTGTATCCGTATTCTATATATCCTTTTTTTACTTATCTTTTCCCATACGCCTATAAATACATGCTCTCGGTGATTAATCAAACATCAACGAAAATCAATATTCGATCAACAAATTAAATTCTCTTTTGCTTAAGGCAATTCAAAACTCACAAAAATATCTCTCACAAATCACTCACATAAACCACTCACAAAATCCAAGGTTCTTAAATCCGTCGCTACTTTTGGAGTTGTTTCTTTGCGAATCTAGGTACAAATTCCAAAGCTATTCAATTCAATTCAATTCTCTCTTTACATTTTATTATTATTTTTTTGCACGGACTTTTTAATCTATTTATCACAAGACTTATGTTTTTATTCGAGAGGTGTTCAGTTTACCAAAAGTCAGGCATGCCTTGATTTGCCTGCATTTCTGCTGAGTGAGAATTAATATGAATGTGTTGCGCCTTAGGCGTTTCTGTCTCGCCACCAGAGAACGCGGCATGTCCCGCTCGCGACTAATTATCAGAAGGATTTCGTTGCTGTCTAGATTAAAGGTTAAATCAACTTAAAAATAACGGTTAAAAGTTCGGGCGTGAGCACAATGGTATTCAGAGCCAAGGTTCTGCGCGACCGTAGAAATAAATCTTTCGGGGATTTAAGTACTTGTATTAGGCTTAAAATGAATCTGGTTGATAGAGGTATAAAAGTTAAAACATGGAAATAGGTTAAGTAAAATATTCTATGGCCTGAAGGCTGAACAGATTGAAGATCATCCTACCACATCCCTCAGTGGGGGTAGTATGGAAGCTCTTGGTCCCTTTCAGCCTGGGGGTGTTATCTGGAGATTGAATATCAGCCCATATGGTGATCTTCTCTCTGAGGATATTATAAAGGTATTGGACAAGAGACTTAAAATTGGAGAGCGAGTGTCGAGTGATAGGAACATGTTGTGGAATTGGAACATATTTTCTTTAGCGTTGTGTGTGTTTAAATGCTCTTTATGTGATTAGCTCTCGACAGGTTCCTACAGGAGTTTCCCTGCACGAAAGACGCTTGAAACCATAGTGATATCGAAGATTTGGTGATTGTGTGATGAAGATCTTGCATACAAGACTTACAAGTTAGAAACGCGATTTTCGATGATGGTCGATTCATCGCAAGTATCAAACTTCTAGACTCACTTGGTTTGAACTACTAACTCTAAAAAGCGTTCACTATGCATACTCGTTCTTACTCTTCTTTGAGACGCAATGGTGCTTGCACAACAGATGTACGATGATGGCTGCATCAATCTAGTTGAAGTAGCCGACAAGATTCGATTATCAAGAGAAGGCACCCGACACAGGAACAGGAGTGATATAAGTCTAATGAAAAGAAGACAGTAGACTTTCGAACGTGTTTTGAGTTTTGTCTATCGGAGTGACACGATTTCGCTAATAACTTAGAATTGTTCACTTGAATGCTGGCTTTTTTTTTATAAATCACTTTTTTTAATAAATCCTGGTTAATGGTTACAAGGGGTATCTCGATCAAGCCGCGTTTGCGTGTTTTGAACACGAACGCTGTGCCAAGACCTACCTAACGTGGCTTTAACGAACAAGAAGAACTACAAAAGCTTTTTGGCAAATGTACGGATGCTTAAGATCAAGGTTATTTATGAAACAGTTATTTTTTGTTGTCAATGGCTCGTAGTGCGTGGTTTTCTGAACTACCTTTGTGTCTAAACTTTTTGATCGGAAAGTTCTAGTTTTTTGGGGATCATCCTTCGGGTTCGTGTTGTATTGTATTCTAGTTTTCGAGGACGAAACTTTTTTCTCAGCAACCTTAGGGGGGGGTAAGGATGTTGAATTAACCCGTGCGCCATGATTTTATGGATCCAATTCAATTTTTTTACTACTAAGTCTAAAGAATTACGAAATTTAAATTTCTATTGATTCATGGGATATATAATTTAGTTGATTTTCTTAAAGAAGTTTTAAGATTTAGTTAGTACTTGAAAGTCAAAATTTGTGTTTTAAAACATAATGAATTTCATAAATCGTATTTAAACATAATTTTATTAGTTTCAAAGTATTTACATATTATTTCCTTAAACATTATTTGAACCTCTTTGATAAAGTAGGTTCGTTTGATACGAGTATTTTCAATATACAAGTTAGCAATTATGTTTCTATTAAATTTTAGGTCTTGTTATGATTTTGCCATGATAAAATAAGACTTGTTAAAGACCAATAAAAATTCTCCTAATTTAATGTTTGATCTTCTTTTTATTCATAAAAAATAAGGGTAAAAATAAAGATTCTTTTTTTTTTCCAGCAATTAACGTGTCATCATCTCGGGATGAACCATCCTCACAACACTCCTAGAGCTCACCATCATCATGCATCCATCATCTCATATCAACCACTACATTTTGTTAACAAAATTAATCCACCTATCTTTTAAGCCTCCACAAAAAAATGAATAGGAAACCTTTCCGCCCACAGCGCAACTTCATCTCTCCTTTCTTTCCACTTGTATGGCAAGACTCAAGCACCATCACAACTTTCTCATTAGACCATTCAAAATCACCTCCAACCATCAACCCAAATGCACTATGCAATGTTAAATGAAGTTTTGAATATAACATTATCCTTCCGCAGCAATTCCTTTCCCTTAAATATCAAGGCACTGCCCCATTCATCTTTATCTGATTTCTCAAAAAATATCAAATTCACTGGATCTAGGCTAAATAATAAGGGAACCCCATTCTTAATCAATCATTGTTTTTCATTTTCATATAAAAAAAAACAAAAATCCAAATCAATTTCTTTCTTTTCTTACTTCTTTAATACTCGTCGCGTTGTTGCTTGCCCACTTCGAATTCGAGTGTGAGCGTTATGACAACCGGGCGTACTCCCTACTCGCGGGCTAGCTGCCGCCGACTGCCGACTTACCCCTCCTCCTCCGCCTCTCCTGCTCTTTCTGTCCTACGCGGCCGTCCACCACTTAGCGGGCAGCGACCGCCCGCCGCCGCCACCTGTAGCGCAGGCGCAGCTGGCTGCTGTCGTCAGTAGGTGAAAAGGGTACCATCAGGGATCGCTAAGTATTACGTGCTTGGGTTGCCTCTTCGTTCCGATCGAGTACTGCGTGGTTACTTTTGAGACTTCGTGCTCTTACGACGTACTGGCTACCACTTACGGCTGCCTCTCTTCCTCAGCCGCCTCACGCTCTCCTCACTCGCTATTTCTTCCTCCTTGTACACTAGTCAGTGAGGAAGGCTCTGTAGACACCTGACAATGGGCTCCCAAATCGGTCAAGGATCCAGCCACCTAAACCTGGTGATGGTCGCCGTTGATGAATCACCGCTGTTCTCGGCGTTTGTTTCGGAACTGCTGCCGCAATAGTCGAAGCCCAGCCGCCACCTCCCTCTCCTCTGTTTTTTCCCTTGCTTCATTCGTGTGCTTCCCTGTTCTTATTTTTTTTTTTCTTTTTTCTATCCAAATTATTTTGCCCATTTGTTTACCGCACACTCAATTAAAGATAAGTTAAACTCTATATATTTTTTTCTGATTGTTCAATTATTTCATTATTACTTTATTATTATTATTTCATTATTAGATATTATTTCTGTTATTTCTGATTATATTATTGATCTATTATTACATTATGAATCTTTGATCCACTACTAGTTTGGTTATTTGCAACTAGTATCTTATTAAATTATTTCAATACTAATATATAGTACACATATATTATTGTTATCCACTAATTAATATTTAAGTTTACGATTTCAGTATAATCCTTTATAAGTAAAGGAGGTTTTGTCAAGGGATTTTATTTTACATAATAAAAAGGGTGTATCGGTTATATTATGAGTTATATTCTATTTAAATTAATTCAAAGTTATTAATGTTATATAGATATTTTAAAAATCAAGAAAACGAATCCTCGGAGGACTCGGAGAACGATTCATCAAAAGTAAGGAACTAGAGAAGTTGCTAACGTCGGATTGAGGTTAACATCTATTGCTTGACACTAGTGATTTATAAATTCGATCTTAAGACGTATGATAATTACGTAACGATCTATTGCTGGACATCACGTAAAACCGCAGCATTATGAATTTATTTTAGAAGCGTATGATGTTGTAACATTCTATTCTGACCCTTATGAAATTGATTTTAAAAATGTATGATGATTTTTAACGTTCTATTGTCGACGAACCTTATGAAATTGATTTAAAGAACGTATGATAATTAGTAAATCTATTGCTGAAACTTAATGAAATTGATTGTATAAGGAAGCGTATGATAATTTAGTAACATCTATGTGCTGACATACATTATGAATATGATTTAGAACGTATGATATTAAGTAACATCTATGCTGACCACTTGTTGATTTAAGAACGTATGATGATTAGTTATTAGCTGTCGCCGATTCCGCTTTTTGCATTTGTTATGTATTAATTTATGTGTGGAAATGTTTTATTTAAATGTTATTATTTTCGATATAGGATTGTGGAGTTTAATTATGAGTGGATTTGAAGAATGATGGCGTATATAGTTGTTTCCGAAGTGTGCTTTTATGAAGTGTAAGTTGTTTTTAATGAAGCTATGATGCCGAGCTTTATAATGGATTAATCGATGACAGAGGTTCACGGCTTATTATTGTAAAGTAACCAAAGAACATGATATTAAGAAAGTGAAAACGAGGTATCTGCTGACAGTATCCTGCTGATTATTTATGACGAGCCACGGTCATTGTTTGTAGCGCTTCCTTGTGAGAGCTATGTCTTTATTTGTAGGCTGCTGCTTGTCCTTGTGAGAGCTATGTCTTCATATTTGTAGGCTCTCCTTGTGAGAGCTTATGTCTTTATTGTGCTGCTCCTTGTGAGAAGCTATGTCTTTATTTGTAGCTGCTTGTAAGGCTGCTCCTTGTGAGAGCTATGTCTTTATTTGTAGTTGCTCCTTGTAGAGGCTATGTCCCCCCCTTTTTAAATTCGCTGCCGTCCTTGTTGGGTATGCCCTGGCTTGGGACTATGATGATAGTAATTCTGGTTAGGCAGACGTCCAACATTTGCCTCTTATTTATACTTTGTCAGCTACCTCATATATGAATGATAATGTGAAGATCACATTGGAATGTTATATAAGATTTATAATATGTTTTAATGTTTTAATTTTATATTTAGTATCTATGTTCATGCTCATTGTTCTTGCATTATATTTTATGAGAATGTTTTATGAAATGATTTCAAAACGGTTACTCGATGCTAAAAGATCTCTCCCTGTTTTCAACTAAACGAATTGAATGAACTTTACGTTTTAGGGAGTATGTTACTGAGCCCTCGGTCAGTGTTGCTTTTGGTTTATGGTACGCAAGAGGGCAACGGGATGGATTAGTGGTGAGGACGAACACAGTTATATCGCGCTTTGTCATATTCATAAAGTAAACTCTACTTAGCTAACGGTTGTACTAAACTCAGTTTTAAGGCTTCTAGATTACTCATGACTTGGTACCACGCACTTTTTATCTATTTATCACAAGACTTATGTTTTATCAATCTCATAGTTTATTTAATTTTGCGCCTTCTGCGTTTTCTCCACCGAGAAACGCCTAGGCCATGTCCCGCTCCGATCTAGATCTAGGATTTCCGCCTGCTTAAGATTAAAGGTAAATCAACTTAATAAAATTGGTTAAAAGTCGGGGCGTGAACATATTATACCTAACTAACCTCCTAATATGTAGTGAGTGTTAGGGTCGATCCAACATAGAGGTTCATTAATTATTGACGCGCTAACGACTACATATTAA